>JAODAL010005215.1:0-146405 GCA_025379985.1 Phyllomedusa bahiana
TTTATGGGGGCGTTACTCCACTGGCAATAGTTACATATCTGAAACCCATCAGGTATGCAGGGGTATTATTGGGGGTTTTAGATATTAATATTTTAAATAGTCTAGTAAAATTTATGTTTTAACAGGGATTTTATTTGATGTTTATTGGTACAAATCCCTGTTTATTGAATTTGTGTATTTTAATGGGCCCCTTTTCCCCCTTAAAATTACTGAAGACGGGCGCGCACACACACCGAGAAAGCCCAGAGATAATGGAACCGCAGGATCGGCGGTGAGTTGAACTGATCAGCGGGGAACGCCGCCAGGACAGGAGGAGACAGACACAGCCGCTGCGACCCCCGCACAGTGAGTTGCAGGGGCACGGACCGCTGCGTGATCCGTGACAGCCCCATTGTTTTTTTTGGGGGAATAATTTATATTCCTCCGATTGTGGTGGTATTTTTCCCAATGTACATTTCAAATCCACGTAGCATTTTATAAAAGGGTACTTATAGCCGCAAAATCATGGCCAAAAAGATTCAATTGCAGATATAAAATTTTGTTTTATTATGAACCTTGAAAAAGAAAGTTCCTCTTTCGAAACGTCGCATTGTTGCACAGATGTGCAGGGCGGCCGTGTCCCTCACGCGGGGACAACTTCTAGACTACTTCGTATGTAAAAACCCCCCAAATTTCCTGGTGTCCGGGGGCCCCAAAAGTAACAGCTATTCACCACTCCCAAAAGAAAAACGATTGCATTTTCGGGGTTATAGGATTCTAAAATGCCAAAAAATATATTGTTCAGGCGGGGCCCCATAACTGTAATAAAAAACGACTGTAGTACCAGATCGTTTTTTCTCGGGTCACGCCCGGCCCCTGTATTTTTTAAACATTTGCATAATATGCTGTGTTTTAAAATTTTTCGGCTTCCCAAAAAACCAAATGTAGGGGTTTAAACGGCAACAAAAACGAGAACCGATGGGGTTTTTGTCAAAAGTGACAAAAATCGCATCATGTTGGACATAAACCCCGGTCGACCTTTTGGGCCGTTTTTGCTTTTCTTTGGGTTTTAAACCCTTTAAAAGCTTTTTAAAAACGTAAATTGGATTTCTTTTTTACCTAGAGGAGGTCAATTAATTTTAATTTCCTTAGCGATGATTGCACCAAGTCTGGTCTCCCCCTGTTTGGAGCAAAAAATTTCCCCCACTTTGTTTGTGGGGTTCCCCAAATTTATAAATTAACTCAAAAGTGTATGTGCACATACATTGTAGAGAAAACTAGCGACATTTCCAAAATGTCGGCACATCCTTTCTCCTTTATTAAAAGTATGGCAAGAGTTTTTATACGCTTCTGGTAGAAACATTATGCAAAAAAACAAATATTGGACAAAACAATTAATCTTCATTTAGGCAACATCTTTTAAATTTTTATAACAAAGCTTCTTTAAACAATAATTTTTTTATTGGTATTTATAGTACAAAAAACACCTCTTTTTATTTTTTTCGCTTGGGTTTAGTTTTTGGAGACAATCATTTTGAGATTTTAAAAAAGGTCATGGTTTGAATGGACAGAATACTTTGGTTGCGATTTTATCTCAACCTTTTACTTTTTAAAAATCTAATCTCCCGTTAGGTATGGCCTCCACAAGCTAAAAAAAAATAAAAATTTTGATATTATAGGAGACAACTTCGGGGTTTCTAAAACAATAAACAAGGTCACTGAAAAATAGATAGGTTTGCTACAGCTTCATGGAATAATGTGGCATTAAAAAAAAAAAAATGCAACCCTTAGGGAACTATAGAATTTATGAAAAAACCCATATCACCCCTGACTCTTTTATCTGGATTCTAAACCCCCATGTTCCGTAAAGGGGGTTTGGTGAAGATCTGTTGGCTTATGTTGTATTTTTGGTGATACTGCTCATCCCATTTTGCCACCAAAATAAATTAACAAATTTACTTATGTCTCATTTCGTTTTAGGTGTTACAAGTGGAATTTTCTCGTTTCAGGCTAAAATAGGAGAAGAGAACTCAACAAGTGTTCGGTTATTTAATAGATTGCACTTCAAGGAGGTGGGCATTTCCCATGGGCGGAAAAAATTTTTGTTGTGAGATGAAGTCATTTTAATATATATTTGCTCTCTTTGAGGTGTCCATAGCTCATATTTCACGAGATACTCTACCTGGGGGTGACAGGACTGAAAGACAATGGCCTTAATTCAGTTCCCCTGTAATTGTGGGAAACTTACGAGAAATTAAACAAACCCAAAAAAATAAGCTAAAATTTGGGGATGCGCAAGTGTAGAACCGCGGACAATTAAGTTATTGAAGAATGGAGGTCAGACTTCTAGTACTGAAGGCGTAATTCTTCCTATGCAATTATTTGGTTTTCTCTGATATATTGTCACATATAAATTTAGGAGAGTACTCCAGTTTCTGCATAAATAGCTTTTCTTAAAGGGGTTTTGCCACGACCTCATTTCATACCTCCTGCCTTCAGCTCTGTGTGCTCAGAAGGGGGCGTGCGTGATTTGTTTGAATTGCAGATCATGTGACCCAGCAGGATGACATCACCAGGCCTTTCCTCTGCTGTAAGCTGTTTAAGTAAAATCACTGTGATTAGCTGAGAGGTAATGTTTTTTTGCTTCACAGCAACAAGGTCTAGGTTCAAATCCCTGCAGGAACCAAACCTGTGGGTTTTTTTTTTCCTCTTTATCAAAGCATTTACCTCATTGAGGTTTCTTTTTTAATTATTTGCACTGTTTGACTAATTACTAAGGAGGACATAGGACGGGAGAAGCGTGACAGAACCCGGGGTTTGAACACTCAGTAGCTGCCTGAGAAGAGAGGTTGATATCTGAGCATGGTGCTGCCAGGACTGAGGAGCCTCTAGCCGTGGTCCGTATCCTCTCGAAGATGAGCTGTAAACAATGGATCACTAAAGGAGCAGCTTAAAACGAAAAACGTGTGCAAATTTTTAATAATAATCGAAATGGTGAAAATGATAGGTATTTTCATTTGCAAGCTTCCCACGTCAATTTCACTTCGTGGCAGAACCCCTTTAAGCTCAAGAGAAGAGAGCTAGGATTCCAGCATCACCTATTAGAAGTAGTGACCCTTAAAATTATATCCAACCCATCAAGAATCCTTGAAACATGATTAGGGATTTGAAGCCAAGCCGATTACTCATACTTATGGAGCGTCACATCTACATAAAGCTGTTTCAGCATGTTTGCCCCTCTCAAAGGGGTTTTCTCACCACTATGATTAGATTTTAACATGTAGGGAAAGGTAAATGAAGACTATTACCAAATACATTGCAGTTTTGATTTTGCTTTGTTCAAAGATTTATATCTAAGTGTACACCGAGTTTCTTTAGCTTATTAACCAACTAATTTTGATCGATAATTTGAGATCGCAAAAATTGAGAATACAAACCTTTTCGATTTTTTTCATGAAAATCTTTTCGATTTGTCGATTCCCATTTAAGTCAATGCAAGGTGAAAATGGTGCGATCGCCATCGAGAAACCCGTCTCGATCAATCGATCAACTCTATCAACCATCTCTCCCTGCTGTCTCTCTTATTGGACTGCCTTTTGCTGCTGTCAGTCACTCTGATAATGATGAGTCACTCCCTGCTGAGTCTTATGTCTAGCACAGAAGCTTTGTTTTAAGTCTTAGAGCTTGTAGCTTTGTGTACTTCGTATTATAAATCTCCAGTCTTTATCTCACCGTAACGGGACTAGCTAGGAGTAGCAGAGTTGATATGCTAATCACTTCTATAGAACCACCCACAGCCTGAATTACAAGTGGAAGTCTGAAGCTGCCTGTGTCATAAATATCAGTGCCAGGATGTTTTGAGCTCCTAAAATTTGCAAGCATACATAAGAGACCTTTTATCTAGCGCCTTATACTCTTATTTTCCTTGCCAATTTTTGCATGTTACTGGGTGAACAAGTGCATGCTAACCCAAAGAGAATAGTGGCGATAGATACTCATTAAAAATCCTGGATTTAGAGGCTTTATTGTGAATTATACCACACCCAAAAGTACAACTCACTCAGGTGAGCGTAATTGCCGCTTTCCTCTTCTATTGAAGATACTGCACAGTTGACTGCCCCTTATCTTTTCTCTTTTAGCATGTGAAAATACGATTGAGTCCTTTCTCTCTTCTCTTTAGCTTATTTGAAGGTTTAAATTTTAGCATTCATAGCTTTTAAGTTTACTCACACCTCTATGATGCTCTCTGTTTCTGAGAACCCCTCCTATTCAGCATACAGTGCTCTAATTTACTTAATATCAATATTTCACTTAGTATTGGAAAGACCTAAAGGAGTTAGTCTCATTAGCGAGCTTTCAGCAGTCAGTGTCCCTGGTAAGTGAACTGAGGGGGCGTGCTACTTGGTCATGTCTGTTCTGCTCCCTCTCCCCCCCTCCCATCAGCACAACAGGCAGCTACGTAAACTTCTATAACAGGCGGTGGGGGGAGGGTTTGCTCCTCAGGAGTTCACCCTGTGTGTGTCTGCCTAGGTCTGTTGCAGGAGAGGGCTGAATCTATGAAGTGTGAAGTGGTGAGCTAATAGACAGAGAGGATGCAAGTGTTCCTATATCCCCTTCTTAGCTACAAGTCTCCACATCTCCAGCACCAACAAGGGCAGTGTTACTATACTCAGGATGAGTCCCTAATACAGGAGAACATAAAGTATCACATGCCCCCTGATCTGGTAAAGTATTAGTATAGTCACTATTCCAAAGTACATATCATGATTATAGTAACAAGACAGGTCACTGCCTGACACATCTATCTGAGTAGAGAGCAGGAGGAAGCCGGCACACCCAGGTTAATCCAGGACACAGACGCCCAGAGTCCCTCCTCCCCCCTCCTTCCACTACAGAAGCATACTGTCGGGATGGCTCTCTGCTCCGACCTGTCTTCAAAGGTGATTAGTCATTCAGACCGTGACAGCCATAAGATAAGGATCAATACAGGTCTGCTGCTATAGAGATTTTGAGAAGCTGATGAAGTAATACTAACTAGGGCAAGCTCAAAAGTCAGTAGGACATTTGTAATGAACATATATGCAAAGCTGCTTGTTTTTTAAAATCGTTGTAAATTAGAAACCCAATCATTGTAGCGAGAAAAGACAACCCCTTTAATTTTTTACTCCTAAAGGCTGAAATACTTTTCTGGTCATGTAATGATTACACCATTGCATGGCTTATTAAAGGTGTGTACTCAAAATATTTTTTTTTAGCCACCCAGTAAATAGAGATTTTTGTACTTACCATAAAATTATTTTCTTGTCTGATTCATTGGAGGACACAGAATTGACCTTGGGTTTAGGCTTCTAGTACTAGGAGGGGGCATTAAGAAAAAAAAAATGTAAGTTCCTACCACCATCCCATATCCCAGCTGCCGGCACTGTGCTAATTAGTTTTTGCAAAAGCAGTAGGAGCGACTAGGAAAATCTAGCAGAAGGAAAAACCATAAAGTTCCAGCAAAACACTGCGGATGGGTGAAAATTGAGAAATGGAACCCAAGACCAGCAGATGCTGAAGCACCAAGGATAAACTGGGTAGGAGCTACATCCCCCAATGAAACAGACAAGAAAATGATTTTACGGTAAGTACAAAAATCCCTCTTTCTTGTCCGTATCATTGGGGGACACAGAATTGACCTTGGGATGTCCAAAAGCAGTCCCCAAGGAAGGGAACAAGAAAACCTAGGACGATTAGTGACTAATGCATGTTTCTGTATAAGCATGCAAGCAAGCCAAATATAACCAGGAACCAAATGCACACCCTGTGTAACAAAAGAAGGCAAGCAGAGAAGACAGTTTAGCTGCCAAACACACCTGCAGAGCTGAGGCTCAATGGCACAGTGAAATACTGCAAATTCTATATAAACAGAGGATTTAAACCAATATATCACTGCAAATTATAATCCCTGTTAACAACATAACTTTTACTAGACTATCTAAAATTCTGCATCTAAACCCTATAAATTACCACAACATACCTAGATGATACAGCATACTGTGTACTATCCGTCAGTGATGTATTTCGCCCGATAAAGGGCGCTCCCGCTTTTTGACAGACAATATCACTATATGCGTGTATACAAAACCTTGGACATCCCACTATCCCCCGACGCGTTTCCCCCGTACAATTTAGGTTCATCAGGGAATTCAAAAACTCCTCTCGCTGTGGAATAAGAGAACCTATATACAACGCGATATACAACATGTCTACAACACATATACCCTAAAAAATTTTTTCAAATTAATAGGAAGACTGATACATAGCTTAGATGCTGCCAGGTATAAAGAGTGATAATCCCCGCAGCTCCTTGTGGTATGCTGGCACCCAGGATCAGAGGGATACAGGAGCAAATCATCTCCTGCTTCCCTTAAATACCTTTCAATGACCCCTCAAATGTAATACATTTAAGCCCCCTAACACTTTCCCGAATTGGGTGTGTGTAGTTTATGCCTATTTCCCCGGGAGTTCCTATATAGTGTATGCGCGTATCCCACTATCTTTGATTTACCCGGCGTTCCGGATACTGAACTGTCGCATGTCTGGAAGGGAATGCATTCATTTACGGTTTGTGCCGCCGGGAACGATACTGCGCATGGTCTGAAAGCCGGCCCAGACCAATGCGTCGCCCGGCTTTCTAAATACTATACTGCGCATGTCTGGAACAGAGATACATGTCACTTCCGGTTAGTGCTACCGGGATCACCACTGTGCTTATTAAAAATACACTTCGGTCTCTGCGCTGAAGCTCAAATACCCGCCTGACCACATATACGCCTAGCAACAGCAGAGATCACTATGGGCAATTGCACTCGTTCCTGACGGCCACCATCCATCCACTCCAATGTTATATTGATGCAAACTATTGCGGGCGGTACGTCTCACCTTAATTCTCTGAATTTCCCAAGCAACTACTAATAACAGACACACATAGTAAAACATGGGCTTATACAGGGCCAAAGATTTCGATGTACAGGGCACATTCAACTTTCCTCAGCTGACATAAATTATCATGACTGCTAAGTAATCAATGACTATAAATGAAAAAATTAATGATATAGTACTGATGCATATCCAATGGTCAATTTGAAAAAATCAATAGTTTGGTCCACCATGGAGAGTGCGAACAGACAGAGCAGGGGAACAGAACCCAAAGCAGAGTCTATTCAATAAAACAACCAAATTACAAAAAGTCTCATTGAGCCCTTTGTATGTAACCGAATCATACGATAGATCCATTGGCCACTTACATAGGATTCGTCATCCTCATTCCCCCTCCTCTGGGGGATGTGTCCCTCACAACCTCTAAGATCCAAGAAGCGCAGAGATTCCCATTCACCATTATGATGTTCCCACACACAACATGTCGGGCACTGGCCGTGTCCCTCCATATCGTATACCCCCAGATGTTCTCACCACCCTTCTTTTAAATATTCTCCTTGTTCTTTTCAATATTGTTAAGTGGGCAGGGCATAATACACATATAAACTACTCCTTCTGTCCTACAGTTGTCAAAATCCCACGAATGGACAAATTGTTTTCCATTTGATGCACTTGTGAAGAATTTAGTTTGTTGTATATATTGGCAGGCTACACATCTCTGCCCGACATTTGAAACATAACCAATCGGGTCTCCTTCCAAAAACCACTCCTTGGGAGGGTATTGGTGTATAGATGGCTATGGATCAGTCTATCCTTGATAGATCTACCCCTCCGTAAGTATCCAAGGGGGGTTAAGGAAGTATCCTTCTAGATCCTGCTCCTAACAATAGGATTCCCCAATATTTTTAAGATATAACACTTCTAGATTTCTGTCATCAAAAGTTGCAACTATACGTGCTTTATGTTGTCTTTATCTTCCCTGGAGTTACCTTGTAGCAAAATTGTCCTATTCTGGTTTAGTGCATGCCTAAGGCTGATTCCAGTGACCTTGAGGGATATCCTCGATTAAGAAATCTCTCCTCACTGCATACCCTGACTGTCTCCTAAAGTCCTCATCTCCTGGAGCAATTTCTCATAACTCTCAGAAATTGACCATACGATTCCTCTCCTACAGGGCAATGGATGGAAACTTTCCCATTGGAGTAACAAGCTGTATGTTGCTGTAAGGTTTCCTAGTACAATCTGTAAGAATAATTACCAATTTGAATCTTTTATGAAAAGGACATCCAAGAAGGGTAAACATCTCTCCTGCATTTCAAATTGTGTAATGCATAACCGATTTTATTTTTATTAAGTTGTGCAACAAACTCCTCAAAGTGACCACCTTGTACTCTCCCAGAGGATGATTGATGTCATCAATGTACCGTCCCCCAGAATAAAATCTGGGGGACCATTGATCATCCCCTGGTTGAGATCCGCAATGTGGCCTCCCCACCACCATCCCAGGAACAATTTTGGATATGCGGAGCCCGCAAGTGCTCCCCATTGAGCGGTGCCCCTGAAGCTGGTGGAAGGTCTGTTGCATAAAGACAAATAAATAATGATCTTACCCAAAGTCCAAGTAGTCTAATGACAAAATCAATGTGAGCCTGGAAATTCTATACTTCTTGTGATAGAAAAAATATTCTACTGCCTAATGCCATTTTCATGTTGGGATATTACTATACAAGCTTTCTACATCTATGAGGCCCTAATAGTACTTCTTTATTAACTGTAATCCCGTCCAATCACACGCAAAAGATCAGAAGTGTCTCTTATGTAAGATGGCCGTGTGGTTACCAAAGTCCTGTAAGATATTATCTATGTAGATCCCTACATTTTTGCGTAATAGATTCCTACACCTAGAACATTGGTCTGCCTTTTAGTGGGGTATAGGCCTTATGGATCGAGTAGAATGTCTATTTGGGGATTAAAGGCAATCATAAATTTGATTCTTTGTGTGATATCAGGCCCATCTCTAACCTCCACAAGTATCCTTGCTAATTCATAATAAAGTTGTTGTTGGATCTAAAGATAAGTGTCATAATGCCTTTTGTCCTTGAGAAAACGTTACACATCGTTTAATATATCTACATTCATTGATTTAATTATAACTATATTTCCCCCACTTATCGGAGGGTTTGATAATTAAAGACTTATCCCCGTTATCCAGTGCCCCTTCGACAATGCTTCTAATTCCTCTCAGCTGAGATTGTTATGAAATGGAGGCCTCTGTTCACCCAGATCACTATAACTGCTTTGAGACTATTTGCAAAAATAAATGACATGTATAAACAGAATGGTGTAACGATCTCCTCAAGGACAAAAGGCATTATGACACTTTATCTTTAGATTCCAACAACAACCTTTATTAAGGAATTAAAAGGATACTGTGAGGGTTTATGAGATGGGCCTGAATCCACACGAGAATTCAAATTTATTATGCCTTCTAATCCCCAAATAACGTCATTATACTCGACTCCATAAGGCTAAACCCCACTAAAAGGCAGACCAATAGTCTCAGTGTAGGAATCAATTACGCAAAAAAGACAAAATGGTAGGATCTACATAGATAATATCTACAGGACTTTTGTAACCACATTTGCCATCTTACATAAGAGAACACATCTGATCTTTTGCGTAATTGGACGGATTACAGTTAATAAAGAATGTACTATTGGGGCTCTATAGATGTAGAAAGTTTGTATAGTAATATCCCACATGAAAATGGCATTCAGGCAGTAGAATAATTTTTATCCACAAGAAGTATAGAATCCAGGCTCACAATGCTTTTGTCATTAGACTACTTGACTTTGGTGCTAAGACATAATTATTTTGCCTTCTTGCAACAAGACCTTGCCACCAGCTCAGTGGGCACCGCAATGGAGAGCCCTTGCGCTCCCGCATATGCAAATCTGTTCCTGGGCTGGGTGGGAGTGCCACCTTGGTATCTCAACCAGGGATGATCAATGGCCCCCCCAGATTTTATTCTGGGGAGGTACATTGATACATCATTCATCCTCTGGGAGGTACAGGTCACTTTTGAGGAGTTAGTTGCACAACTAATAAAAATAAAATCGGTATGCATTTTCACATTGAAATGCAGGAGAGATGTTTACCTTCTTGGATGTCCCATATCATCCAAAGATTCAAGATGGTAATATTCATACAGATATGTATAGGAAAACCTGACAGCAACTAACAGCTGTTACACTGGGAAATTACCATCCATTGCCCTGTAGGAGAGGAATAACAGAAGGGTCAATTTCTGAGTTAGAGAAAATTAGCTCAGAGATGAGGACTATTAGGAGACAGTCAGGTATGCTGAGAGAGAGATATTACTTAATCAGGATATCCCACAAGAGTCTGGAATCAGCCTTTAGGCATGCACAAAAAACAGAATAGTACAATTTTGGAGCTACAAGGTAAACCCAATGAAGATAAAGACAACAAAACAGCACTATATTTTTGCAACTTTTTGATGACAGAAATCTAGAAGTGGCTAAGATCCTTAAAAAATAATGGGGGAATCCTAAGATGTTGGACAGGATCTAGAAGGAACTTCCTTCAACCCCTTTGAATAACATATCGGTGGGGTAGATCTATCAAGTATAATGACTGAATCCATAAGCCACTATAGCACCAATACCCTCCCAAGCACGTGTTGGAACAGGAGACCGATTGGTATGTTTAAAATGTGGGCAGAGATGTGTAGCCTGCCCATATATACAACAACTAATCCTTTAATCAAGTGCCTCAAAATGGAAAAACAATTATTTTCATTCATATTTGGCAACTGTAGGACAGAAGAGTAGTCTATATGTCATTTGTCCCTACCCACTGAATATATTGAAAAACAAGGAGAATATTTAAAAGAAGGGTGGGAGAACTATCTGGGGTATACTAAAAAAGGAGAGACACGCCAGTAGCCCTTCATGTGTGGGAACATCATAATGTGAATGGGAACTCTCGCTTCTTGATCTTAGAGGGTTTGTGATGACCATCCCCCAGATGAAGGGAATGGATAGACGAATCCTATGTAGAAGTAGGCCCAATGGATCTATCGATGGAATAGGTTCATCCAAAGGGCCTCAATGAGACTATTGTCAAGTATTGTTGTTTTATTGAATAGACTCTTGCTTTGTTTCTGTTCACCCTGCTCTGTCTTTTCGCACCTCATGGAGGACCACTATTGATTTTTCAAATCTGACCATTTGATATGCATCATACTATATCATTATTTTCATTATATTCATTGATTTACTTACAGTCTGATATTTATGTGAGCTTAGGACAGTGAATGTCTGTACCACCGAAATCTTTGTGCCTGTATTAAGCCCATGTTAACTAGTGTTGTCTGTTAAATAGTAGTGTGCTCTGGGAAATTCAGAGATTAAGGTGAGACGTCCCGTCCGCAATAGTTTGCTATCAATATACATGGAGTGGAATGGGTGGCGTCAGGCACGAGTGCACTTTGCATAGGTGTCTCTGCTGTTGCTAGTCAGTATAATGTGGACAGCGAGTTATTATGAGCCTTCAGCGCAGAGACCGAAGTTGTATATTAAATAAGCACAGTGGTTGATCCGTAAGCAACTAACCGAAGTGACATGTAGCTACTGTTCCAGACATGCGTCATGTTATAGATATTTTGCCTAAGCGTTTGACAAGGTACAAATACAAAAGGTGGTGACCTGATGAACAACACGACTCAAAGGGAGGGATTGTGAGTGCCAAAAAGGGGCATGGCTGGAATCCTGACTCTGAATACATGACAGCGATGTAATGTCTAAGGTCGATGACTTGGCAAATCCGGAGAAGGAATTGTTTGTCCCAGAGCAAGATTAGTCCTTAAGGGAAAAATGCAAAGGTGAGTTTGAATGCATTGGGCACGAGACCCAAACATTCAGAGCGGGAGAATGCCTACTTGGGCAGTATAAAGTTCATCAGAGAGAGGTAGATGAAGAAGGAACAGAGACCTGGACCTAGAGAGTCCCCTGGGCCACAGAAGTGAGAAGGGTCTCTCATTACAATCGTCTGCAAAGCAAGTAGAAACCATAGAAGATTGAAGACCTCTCCTGGCAATGAGATCCTTTTATATTACCTACCCGATGAGGGGTGACCTGTCCACGTCATTTTTACTCCTGACTTGGTCAGGACCTAAAAAATTGCCCATCCTGATGAAAAGACTATGTCTAATCCAGCTCAACAAGAGCAGTTTGGAAGGTGACAAAGGAACTGACAGGCTGTGATAGACCAAACAGATGTAGCTGATCTACGGCTACTGGAAGCCAGTAATACCAGTGTCCAGCTGTGAGGTAAGTCGACACAAAAATGACAAGCCACCCCGGCAGCTCTCATAACTCAAATTCACGCACACAACACATGTCCCAGGAAGCCATCAATTAGGCAGAAGACAGCCAGACCTGGGTGACAAAGGACATAGAGGAGATCGTCCTAGCAGGAGGTCGGCACATCAAACAATTTAAATTTGTTAGCACCTGGCTCAGGCGAATACACTTGGGCTCTCACAGACCTGTACAACTAAGGAGCTAGAAGACAGCCGGGCACTGATATTTTTCTTAAGGATTTATGGGAGAATCTTGCATCACAGGTCCACCTCAGTTTCATATTTTAAAATATGAAACTTCCTACACATATAGCCACCTCCGCATTTGTAGGCCGCAGGGGAGGAGAGAAACCCAAAGCTGGCCTTAGAAACCACGGAGGATTAGCATGTGAGGTACATCCGTAGCTTAGCCCCATCTGGTCTGAGGTGCTACAGGCTCATTTTCTTGTCCCAATGCCCTGCCATGGTATGGCCTGTTTTGGGTCCAAAGCCAAAAAAATGGCATGGCCGGAGAAGGAGGAGTTTGATGACCGTCCGGGGGTGTAAGTGGGAGTATAGAGGGGGTGCGATGGTGGGCGTCCAGTACTGTTAAAGAGCTGAACCCATGGTTAGCCCATTGTTTGTCTCATTGGGACGGGGTGTATCCGAGCACCAGCATTTCAGGAGCAACCTACACAAGAAGCAAGGCCACATTCACCCCCCAAAGTGTGCCCAGCACAAAGCCCACCTAAGGTAAATAGACACATCTTAAGATGTGAATTAAATCTCAACTTTAATCTGGGCTAGTCTGTGGTCTTGATCATCGATCCCGCGGGTCAGTTTTGCTCGGTCTCTAAAATATCGCTACCCCAAGGTTGGTTCCTGGCCTTGCTGTAAGTCTGTAACAGACCAGTCTTATAGCTAACGAGGAACTGGTGGCAGTCTACTGGGCTGGCAGAGGTCTGTTTAACCAGTGTGGGTAAACAGATCTCTTCCGGCCATTCAGGGTTGTGAGCGAGTGGGGTATCCTCTCACACTCCCTGGGTCTTCCTGCGACCCCATGGACAGGGGTTAACTCTGAAACCATATCCGGCTGTCCTTGTGCACCCCTAGGGGGAGCACAACGTCACGACACACCCGACGTCAGGCCATCGACAAAAAGATGGGAATCTGTAGGGGCATGATATCGCCCTCAAGAAAGAAGAGAGTAGAGCAGAAAAGACTGCTACACTATGGCAGAACTCCGTTTGGTTGGAGAGGCTGGTACACACGCCTACTCTAATATAATGCGACATCTCTTTGAATCACAAGAGTTTGTAGATATAAAAGAAGTAACCGTTTTTTCCTCTTGGAAAAGAGGGAAGAGAGTAAGAGAAAAACTATTGCATAGCAACCTAAAATACCTTGTAGACGCCAAAAACATAATTACTCTTTCAAGGAGGAGAGTAATGTGAAAGGAAGAGTGTGTGGTAAAGACAGCTAGATCCTCTAGAACAGTGATTTTCAACCTTTTTTGAGCCGCGGCACACTTTTTACACTTAAAAAATCCCGGTGGCAACACCACCAACCAATAAGGCACAAAATGACACTAAAACAGTGCATATTAATACATATTAGTTTAATAAATATCGATTTCAAGCCATAGATGCCCACAACCCTGTAGCCAATGTGCCTCCATTTGTAGCCAGTGGAAATGCCCCCACTGTACCAGTGAATTCCCCCCTCTGTAGCCAGTGATCCCCCCCTTTCAGCCAGTGATGCCCCCCGTGTAGCCATGTGTGCCCCCCTTGTAGCCAGTGTTGCCCCCCTTGTAGCCCAGTGTTGTCCCCCTTGTACCAGTGTGCCCCATTGTAGCCAGTGTGTCCCCATTGTAGCCAGTGAGCCCCCCTGTAGCCAGTTTTGCCCCCCCCCTTGTAGCCAGTGTTGCCCCCCTTGTAGCCAGGATGCCCCCCATTGTAGCCATGTGCCCCTCTTGTACCAGAGTGATGCCCCCCAGTAAAGTAATTAATAAAATAACGAAAAGATTACTCACCTGGGTCCCGCGTCCCGGTCCAGAGCTGCTCAGCAGTGGAGCTTGCAGAGCCGGTGTTAAGCAGCGTACGTCATACACCAGCTTACGCTGCAACGCAGCTCCCAGGGGTCTCATCGGCGGGAAAAACGCAGAGCTGCCAGCCGAGAGATCGTAGCGTCACAGGGGGCGCGGTGAGAGCTGTGCGCCCCCTGTGACGGCTGATACAGGGAAGAGAGTCAGGACCGGAACGATCCGTCCTCCCTCCACCCTGCAGCGCTTGGCTCTGGCCGCGTTGTTATAAAACAGTCGCGCAGAGTCAGGGCGCTCCTCCGTGGCGGCGCAGTGCGGCCGCGGGCCCGCCCCCCCGCGGGTGAGCGGAGGCCGGCTCCCCCGTGCGACCGCACGCCCTGCCCACCCCTAAGGAACAGCCCAGAACAAAACACAGGGCTGCACCATAGTTTTTGGGGATCTTTCCCCCCGCACACACCGACATGTGGTCGCGGCACACTAGTTGAAAATCACTGCTCTAGAATAATAGAGTTTGTATGACATATACTTCTCTTAACATGTAATTCATGCACGGCTCCATGAAGAGCCTGAACCGCATTGTTCTTAAACACACTTGCAGAAGTGGGATACATAACCGCCTTTGGAGAACAGCATGTACTGGGTTTGGTGGAAGAGTGCTTATCTGCCTTCCACAAGGAGAATAAATCCCCTGGTGAAGAAAAATAATCCACATCATGGAATCGCAGACAAAGGAATCCGGGTGCCTGCAGTTAGAAACACTGCCATGTGGAGAAAAGTAAGTCACATTAACACTGCACCATAGATGAGGGTGGAGAGGGGGGGAATGGCTTCCTGCATAGCGGAGTTAGATATGCTTCTCTGAGGAGAAGAGTTAATCACATCACATAATCATTTTACCTCTAGAAGGGGGAATATAGCTAGGCACATGGGGAAAAGCAAAAACATACTATTAATCTGCTTGTTAGAGCGCAGTAATGTTTCTGGCTGTGTAGCAATGTTCAATACACCTCCAAATCACCTCACAGACTTACTGTATGCCACCTGGTAGTTTGGTTGCCTGCGATCACATCACACAATTACTCTCTGTGATTGAGGGGATAAAGCGCCTCCATGTGTGGAAAAGATGAATGCTAGATGACCGACAGGCTGAACCACATCTCAAAATAACACCTCCTGAGAACCTGTGCAGCAGAGCCAGGGATTTTGTCAACTAGACAAAGGTAAAAGTTGTTGCAGTTGTTGCATAGCTTTGGCAAGTGAACGTCTCATGTGACACTCAATTTAGCGTCTAATACCTGCACATCACCTCCGTAGGTAACAAACATAGCGGTGTCTCCAGGGGATTATTATCAGTGCTGCTTATAAAGAAGCTCTGATTAACTCCTTACCACCGCAGCCAGTTTTGACTTTCCTGGCAGAGCCCCATATTTGAAATCTGACATGTATCACTTTATGTGATAACTTTTGGTACTTTTACTATCCAAAGATTCAAAAACGTTTTCCCTCCTGAACACATTTATACTTAATATTAAGTAAGAAATGTTTGATATTTTTGTCAAAATATCATGACAATTTGGGAAAATTTTCCTTTTTCTAAGTTCTAAATTTTCTGTATGTAAGACAGATAGTTATTCCACACAAAATAGTTTATAACTAGCATCTACTATATGTCAACTGTTTGGCATCATTTTTTTGAATGTCTTAAATGTCTTTTTATTTTTTTACAACATTAGGGGACTAATGTAGCAATTTTTCAAATTTTCAAGAAAATTTGCAACATTGTTTTTTTAGGGATCAGTCCAGTTCTGACGTGGTTTTGAGGGGCATGCGTGTTAAATACCCTCATAAATGGCTCCATCTAAGAAATGGCAACCCTCAAAGTAATGCAACTCAACATTGATTTCCCCCAATTCTGCCATTTTTGGTGATAACCCATATGTGGTTGAGGCACAACACAGCCTCAGAATAGGGGAGGAGCACCTACTCAATTTTGGGGTCCTCATTTCAATACATTTTCTTTAGGCACCAAGTTTCAGGTTTGCGAAACCTAAAAACACGCCCTAAAAAGAGACCCCAATATTGAAACTAAACCCTTTAAGGAATATATCCAGGGGTGCAGTGAGTATATTGACCCCACAGGCGTTTCACAGATTTTTTATAGCATTATGCTGTGAAAATGAAAAAATGTTGTTTTTCTCTGCAATTTTTCTTGCAACAATCTGCAAATTTAGCTGAAAATGTTTAATTTTTACAAGGAATTCTGTAAAAAAAAGTAGCCCAAATTTTACGCATTTTCATCTTCTTCCAAGTTTCAGCAATACCTTATATGCCGGATGTTACACTGCTATTTGGGCCGGCATGGCATGGCAATACAAGGGAGGGAGCACTATCTGGCTTTTGATCACAGATTTTGAGGTGGCTGCTGCCATGGTCGCATTTTACAAGCCCCCAAAGTACCAGATTAGGTGAAAAACCGTCCAGAAGTCACCCTATCTTGGATTCAAACACCCCTCATGGAATCGTCATTATAGGTGTATTTGAGAATTTTGGGTGCAAATGTGTTTCCACAGTATTGATTTGTTTGTTTTTAGCATTGGTCCATAAAAAGAGTGGAAAAGCTGTTCCTCCATTGTCTTTTGGGTTTCAATTTTACAGCTTTCACCATGTGGTATAAATGACAGGATCGATTTACTATCCGGGTCAGTACAATTACAATAATATCAGTTTTATTACTTTTACACAATAGATAAGCATTTATAATAAATTGCGTTTTTAAGTCGTCATAGTCTGATAGCCATAGTCAAAGTTTAGATGACTTTTTGATTGCTTTTTATTCCATTTTATGTGCTGGGAGATGAATGAAAATCACAATTTCGTACTTTATTTTTTATCTTTTTTTTTTTAGGGCAATTGGCGTTTGTAAAGGGGAAAAGGGCAGTGTACGTGTTTTTTATTTTATTTTTTTCACTTTTTTTGTACATTTTACTTTTTCTTTTTCCCATAGGGGACTTGTATCTGTGATCCTCAGATCACTGATACAGTGGAGTACAGTACACCGCATTACTGCGGTGTACTGATCCTCATGGCAGCTGTTATTCACTATGCCCACAGGGCACAGCCAGGATGGTGACATCACAGGCAGAACAGAAGTCTTTCTTAGACTTCCGGGGCTGTCAGAAAAGCCATCATCAGCCGCGGCAGTGCCAATGGAGGACAGAGGGAGCTCCCTCTCTCCGTCTTTTCCTTCGCTGTCCCGATCGTGATAGATCGCGGCAGCTAAGGGGTCAATCACCCGTGGCCGGAGCTCACTCCAGCTGGTCCTATGTTGCAATCGTGTGCACCCTGCTTGAGAGCCGATACAATATCCAGGACGTACCTGTACGTCCATTTACACTTCCCGCTAGGACGTACAGGTACGTCCAATGTCGGGAATGGGTTAAAAGCAATATGCAGGTAGGTGGAAGGCCCATGCGCACTAAGTGCACAGGGTCCTCCCATGAGCTATTCCACAGCCCTGCACAAACTGTTGCACCCGAGTGGAAACTTTTGAAATTAGAGCTGCAATTTCCCCTGAGGACCCAGAGGATAAGTTTATATCAAACTATAATAGAAGGCAAGGGGGGAGGTAGCAAGCATTAACTGCAGGACAGGCCTGCGCTTGACCAGGCCACAGGTGAATAGATTTTTAAAGCTGGTGCCACTGTAGAGACTAGGTAGGGCATGCCAACGTCATGCAACAAAACGTGGCCAAAAGGCCAACACAGATACACATAGCTGGTTCAGGCAGGAGAATAAAACTCCCATCCTGGAGATCTATGATGTTTACATATGATGTTAACACCAAGCACCATGAGCTTACCTGAGTAGTCATTGTATGGTGTGGTGCGCATGTGGGTTCAACCATTCAGAACCTCGCAGTGGAGTGGGGTTACCGGAACCTCACGTCTGGCATGGCAGGAAAGAGGAATGGGTGCCAGTGAAAATTAAGTACACGTGAATTCAACCCTTCGGTGTCTTGCAACCCTTCTGGCGCTGCAGGAAAACATTATGGGTGACGCAGGGGGTGTTACTTCTAAAGTGCCAACCACAATGATGACCCCCCCTGACTGATGAGGAGAAAAATCTCCATCACCACCTGCAAGAGAAAGAAATTAAACTAAAACAAAAAAAGCACAGCAGAGCATGGCTGCCTCCTACAGATGCTAAGCCAAAACTGATTAGTTCAGTGCCTGACGTGTTTGCGTTTTTATGTTGTCCTAGTCTGATAGGCTCCCCTTCCCTCCTGACGGGGTTGCTTAACCTCCCAGAGCTGAATAACTGCCAGAGGTTCTTTGTGTAAGCTGCATCAGGCAAGCGTCAAGAGATGCTGCCCTGAAGCCACCGACTGCCGCTGCCAGCGATGCTCTGGTAGCTTCCTGCATAGGAAGCTATGAGAGACGGGCCCAAAGCACTGCTAGGAAGGGGGCGGGGTTTAGCAGGAGCTGCAAAGCTCCTCTCCCTCTCACCAGCAGAGCAGTGTGAAGACTCCAGGATGCTAGCAGCAGGACAGGTGACAGCACTATGGGGGCTGTGTATGATAGGGAGGTGTGTGTGTTGAGTGTGTGAAGGAGGATGTGTGTGTTTGGGAGGGTGGGGTGTATTCAGTGTGCGGGGGAGGGAGGTGTGTATTTTGGTGTGTGGGGGAGGGATGTATATGTTTGGGTGTACAAGGGGTAAGAGTTAGTCCAACTTGATCTCTGCCTTTGCTTCATGTCTCTGGCGTGTCACAATTACCAGGAGAAGGGCCACAGGTGTAGAAGTTGTCCCTCTGCTCCCTGTCTCCTGCCTCCTGCGGCTCATGTCATTGCGTCTGAGGGGGCTAGATACAGACCACAGGGGGCAAGAGTTGCCTCCTTGTCTCCTGGCCCTTGCTCCTGCCCCTTGCTGTCTGTCAGGCCGCAGGGGACTGACTCTGGCAATTGCCTATGGCAATAGCCTATTCAGCATCCAGGAAAGCTGGGTGACACACACCATCCCCCTAAGTTGGCACCAGTATTCCTATCATGGAAAGCTGGATGTTACCTGTGGGCAATGGGTATCACCCAGCTTTCCGGGATGCTGGATAGGGTATCCAGCCTATATGTATGTTTTTATGCATGTATGTGTGTAAAATAAAATGGTTAAAGAGGGATAGTGTTGGGGAGTGTTTATTTAAATTAAAAAAAAATTGTGCAATTTGTGTGTGTTTTTTTTCCATATAATTCCAGCAGAATAGTAATTGGAGTGGTGTGCTATAGATCCTCTTCATTACCATTGCTTGGGCCTATCGTGTCACCATCAGTGTTTCTTGTTGCCAAGTGCTGACACAAAACCCTGTGTCATTAATTACCTAGTGCCCAATGCTCCTGGGGTACTGGGAAGAGCTGGTAACCATCAGAAGCGGACCCTCTAATGTGATGGAGCTGTTGGTTGGCATTTTTAAAATAGAAAGAACCAGTATCAATGATTCTTCCCATTCTGATAGTATCAGGCTGCAGCTGTCGGTTTTACCTTGGCTGGTTATGGAAAATAGGGGGAACCTCACGTGGTTTTTTTTTTTTCTGAAAATGTATTTATTTAATGAGAATCTAAACAAGGGAATCCACTCTAATGATTACAGGAGTTGCCCACTTTAGGATTCTCAATAAATTGTTTTTGAAACAAATAAAAGAAGTAGGGTCCCTCCCAATTTCCATAACCAGCCAAGGTAAAACCAACAGCTGCAGCCTGATACTATCAGAATGGGAAGGTCCATTAAATTCTGGTCCCTTCCGTCTCTAAAAATACCAGCCCGCAGCCGCCCCAGAAGCAGACCATCACATTAGAGGGTCCGCTTCTGATGGTAACCTGACTCTTCCCAGTACTCCTGGTGCATTAGGTACTGGTGTAATAGTGGCACGGGGTTAGTGTCAGCCTTTGGGTGAAAAAAACTACTGCTGGCTAACACCGAGCCCGAGCGATCATAATGGAGAGGTGTCTGTCAGTTACTAAAACTGGAATTAAATCGAAAAAAAAACACAAAATGCATAAACATTTTTTTATTTAAATAAACACTCCCCGGCTACAGCCCTTTTTCACCATTTTATTAAATAAATCAACCCCACGTTGGTCTGCCAATCCAATATGTCCAACATATTCCAAAGGGGAAACCTGTATAAATATAAGAACATTAAAAAAAAAAAAACATGACCGTACTAAACTCTTATTTCCTGCACCCCCTGAAGATCATGCCTGTGGCTGATCTTCTGGGGGTGCAGGGTAGGGAGTTCAACCTGCACAATATGATTCTGGGGGTACGGCACGTCACAGCAAAACTCCGGGGGTCCTATGCCGCCGCCCCCCCCCCCCCAAGGAGCTTGTAAGCTGTGCTATGTACCCCTCTCTCACCACTCGCCACCATTGTGTGATGCATCCTAGTTCCAACACAAAATACATCCCCACTATAACCCCATAACATCTCCACCTAACACCCCATGGTCCTCTCACCTCTACCTATCACTCCACCTATCGCCCCAGAACCTTCCCACCTATTACCCCATTGTCCCTTAAACCCATTACGCTTCACCCATATCCCCCCCATACGTTTCCACCTGCCCCCTATAAACCATATTTTTTCCCACCTATCCCCCCTAGGGAGTTTGTACACAGGTGGCCACCGGTAAGAAATTCTGGGGGATGAGTCTGCCCAAAGAGAAGTATCAGGGTCTGGCGGGATGGAAAGAAAAAAAAAAATTCCCAGTAAATAGAAGATGTTCCGGTGAGCCCCTGATGTAACGCATGAACACGAATTCCCTGCAGAGCGTGTGCACGGGTATCTCCACTATAGGGTCACTGTATGGAATAATGTACATCTGCAAGCCGTGACACGGGTACTACCATATATAAATTGTATGGTGGAAATTGGTAGTTGAATTTTTGTTACAGTTTATTAGTATTTTCACTTCGGAGCTGAATCTATCCATTCCAAAAAAGGGGGCCAAAACCCAAATTTTAGCTTTCTTCCAGGTCTTTAAAAACAGGTAGTGGGGGCGTAGCTTTTTTTGGGAAGGGGGTGTGACAACACCAAGAGGGCGTGGTCAGGCGCGCCGCAACTTCAAATCTCCTATGCCCCATTTCAAAATTTGCAAGTATGGATTAAGGCGGGGGGGTCCTTTTTTTCAAACTAACGTGATTGCTTTTTACATTGGTTTTTTTGGGAGGGGTTTGACCCAAAAAATTCCATCCTAAATGTTTTTTTCCTTTTTTCAGCGGTCACCCAGCATTATAAAGACAAATTTTAAAGGGGTTTTCTCACTACAAAACATAGTTTAAAAATGGGGGATAAAAATCTAAGCATGCCGTCTTTGGGTTATATAAGCAAAGTCCCGGTTTAAGAGAAGGGTGTTTTTCCTTTAGTGCTTAGTTACCAAGTTTGAGCTCCCGGCGGGTTACGCCCCGGGGCCCCCCCCCCGGTCAGATCGGAACCGGTCCGGGAGTTTCAGGGATGGGGCACAGGCAGGAGCGCTCAGGGGTTTCGCCCCCCTCCCGCCTGGTCGTGATCGGGCCGTATCTAAATGGGAAGAGGTCGCGGGGGCCCGGGGGTGCAGGGGGACGAGTCCTGGGCCCGGTGGTGATCTGGGAAGCACTGCCAGCACTGTCCCTGGACAGGGGAGGAGAGGGAGACGAGCTGCCGGCACTTGGAGAGTGAGAGCGACGCGCTGCTGGCACTGTCACTGGACAGGGGAGCAGAGGGAGACGAGTTGCTGGCACTTGGAGTGTTAGAGGAGAGCTGCCAGCAATTAATGGGGGGAAAAAAAGGGAGAGAGCCCGCCGGGCTTCTTTGGGGGGGGGGGGGGGGGAAAGCCTGCCGGGGACTTTTGTGTGGGGGAAATAAAAAGACCTTTTTACTGAGGTGGTGAGGGGGGGGGGGGTTTGGGTTTTGGGTGTGCGGCGAATTCACTGAAGCAATCGGTGGTGCGAACGATTCACTGACAGCAACTAGGTGGTGCGAACGGGATTACTACACAATCTAGTGGGGCGAGCAGCTTTCCCCGACGAAATCTGAGGTGGTCAAGGGGGCTTTTTACTGACGAAACAGGTGGTACGGGGACGGGGCGGGCGGCATTTATTGACAGCAATCTGAGGTGGTGCGAGGCATGGCAACAAAGGTTCCGCCAGAGAGAGATCATTGCACCCATTAAACCAACAGTAAAGCGTATATTTTTTTTTGCAATCTTAGAGATCAAGGTGTAATAATCGCAGGATTTACATTTGGTGTGAGGAGGGGAAAAAAAATCCCCCATTTTTCCCAGATCCAAATGTAAAAATGCCCTTTCTATTACAAAGTATGTAGAAGGGAGATATTTTAGAAAAATTATATGGTTTTTAACTTATTTTTCATTTCCAAACAGCTGAAAAACCTTTCCCCCCCCGGGCTCACACAGAATGAATCTAAAGTGTACACTTTGGGGCATGCTGCGAGAGTGAAGAAAACCCCTGGGGGGAGAAACACCCCCCATTTCAAAAAAGCTCTGTTAGAAAACCACAAAGAGCTCCCAAAATGGGGAAACGAGAATACCCCTTTAACTTTACTAGCGGGGTCTATCAATTACAATAAAAAACTTATTTAAAAAAAAAAAACACTTTTTTTGCATCCCCGGGCTTGACCAAACCTTTTATTTTTTTTTTGTTAGGAGCCTGGGGGGGTTTTTTTTTCCGGGATGATTTGACGTTTTTACTGAAATTTTTTTTGGGGGGACATGTCTTTTTGGATCCCTTTTCTAATTCATTAAAAGGAGAAAAAAAAAATACGCAACCCTGGTAAGGTTTTTTTTATGTTTTACAGTGTCCCGGCAGTATACAGTGAATGTTTTTTTAATTCGCTTGGCGATAGTTACAGCGATACCCAATTTTTATACACAATGCAGAATGTTTATGCATGGCTGTATTCTGATGGCCAAACCTTTTTCACTTTTCCTTATGCCGAGCTGTGTAAATACCTTTTTTTTGGGGAAAAACGATGTTTTTATATGTATAACTTTGGGGTATAAATATGACTTTTTGATTGCTGTTTATTCCATTTTATATGCAGTGGGGTGAAGAAAATCGCAATTCTGCCATTGTTCGTTATTTTCTTTTTTGTATGGCGTACATTGTGCAGATTAAAGAGTGTTATAGGTTAGGTTTTTATGCATGTGGCGATACCAGATATGTATACTTTTTCTTTATTTTTTCAGTGATCAGTATTGGTAATGGGTAAAGGGTGATGTACATGTTTAATGTTTGTTTGTTTTTTCCATACTTTTATTTTTATTGATTTTGTTTCACTTGTCACACTATGGAGCTGGACGATTATTATATCACTGATTTAATAAATTGCAGCACGTCTGTATTGCAATGTATTGTACAACAGTATGTATTGTACGTCATAGACAACCCGGAGGCCATTTGTCCCCCAGTTGTCATGACAACCATCAGCACCCCATGATCGCGTCATGGTGTGTAAAGTAATAAGAAACCATGACATACTGTTATGTCAAAGTGTGCTAAGGGGTTAAATGGTTAAATAAAAAAATGTGTTTGTTTTTCGGTTGACAGATCTGTAGGAGAGCTTGTTTTCTGGCAGGATGACTTTTTTTGGTGCCATTTTGGTGTATCTAAGACTTTTTGATTACTTTCTATTATGTTTTTTGGGGGAACAATTAGCATAAAATTGCAATTATGGGATTGTTTTTTTCATTTACATTTTTATGCTGTACACCAAGTGAGATAATGTGCTAATTTTATATTGGGTCGATGGGTTGAGTGATATAAATTGTTTTTATTTTTCCGTAATACCAGTATAAGCCGACCCAAAAAGAGCCCAGGCCCTGCTTTTGCCCCAAAAAAATGGGAAAACTTACTGACTCTTATAAGCCTAGGGTGGAAAAGCAGCGGCTACTGGGAAATTTCAAAAATAACAAGAATACCCAAAAAAATTACATAGGGGGATATAGGCAGTTTAGTGTCCCCTAGCAGTTAGGAGAATATGTCCCCCATAGGCAGGTATATGTCCCCCCCATAGGCAGTTATAGGCAGGTATATGTCCCCTCATAGACAGGTAGAGGCAGTTATAGGCATGTATATATCCACTATAGCAGTTTTGGGGCGGTAAATTCCCCAAAAAAGGCCAGTATTTTTGTCCCCCCCAACCATTAGCAGGTGTATGCCCCCCCGGGTAAGGCAGGGTTTTTAAAAAATACAAAACCTACCTCCCCCCCCCCCCCCCAAACCCCCCCCGGGGGGGAACTCGGGGGTCCTTTCAGCGGGGGCCTCTCTGCTCCACAATAGTGTTTCAATATGCCCCCCAGAGGAGCCCCACTTTATAGCTGAAGCGTCCCCGCCCACCCAGGCCCATCCCTGGATCCCAAAGGGGGTAACGGAGAGCAGCTGTATCCGCTCCCAGGATCGAATACACTGATGGATCGGTTTATACTTAAAAATTTTTTTTTTCCATAGATAGGGATTTTGTTTGGGGAAAACATTTTTTTTTTTTTTTTTAATACTACTTGTTTTTTTTTTATAATGTGTTAAACTTTATTTCATTATTACTCTTTAGTCCAACTTGGACTAACCATGCAATCATTTGATTGTTGATATAATTCACAGCATTATCTATGTAGTGCATTATATTATGCTTGTTAGTGTAAGGGTATGTTCACACGTCGTGTTGGATCAGATTTTGGTTCTGTTTTTAGACACGTGTTTGGATCCGTGGTTCGGACCCTAAATGGACCCAACACGCATCTACCAGTGTGCAGTGTGTTTTACATTGCTTTCAATGTAAAACCCAAATTTTGGCGTTTTGCAGTGATCGCGATCGTGTTTACCTGGTTTTTCTGATGCGTCTTTCGGACCGTTCAAAGAATTGTTATGAATTCCGATCCTTATTTAAAATTTAGGGGGCTTCCTCTGCAGCCAAAAAAAAAAACACCTGGTTTGGATGCAATTAGAGCGCTTTTTTGGGGCATCGTTCGATCCAAAACGGTTCCAACACACCGTGGAAATACCTTTAAAATCCGGGTTTTACTAGACCCTAAAGGCTAGGGCAAAACCCCACAGGTTTTTTTGTGGGTTTTTCGGATTTTAGTTTTTTTTGAATCAAAACGGTACCCTGTGGGTGCATAGACGCAAAAAAAATCCGTGCTATGAATATAAAAAGCACAGATTTTTTTCATCTGTTTTAAAAATTTCCCTCAGATTTTTAAAATTTTAATTTTTACTCAAAACCGCGCCAAAAAACGGGGAGTCCCCTAAAATCAAAAAGGCATTTGGGTTTTTCAACGTTTTTTTGACATTTGGCCTTTTTTAGATTTTGCCTAAATCTTTCCAGGGGGCCTAAAAAGCATACACAGAATCAGAAATGGGGGGGGCCAGTAAACCTTTTTTCCCCGCCTAGGGAAAAAATTGCAGGGGGTGTCAGGGGGGGTGAGAAAAAGGAACCCCCTTCCCCTAAAAACCCCTTAGATGCAAAAGGTTTAATAAAACACTGCAGCATTCCCAAGGCTAAAGTTCACACGGCTTATTTCAGAACGTATTTACATCAGATTTCCGATCGTAAAAAACCCTTCCGGAAAACATTTTTAAATCAGTTTTGAAAAAAAGTGGGCCCTTTAAAGTGTGGACATATTTTGCGACGGGTTTACAAACCCCAAATTAAATTTTATGGGGTGAATCCGTCGCGAAATCCGGCTCAATAAGTAACAGGACCATTGTTTTTCCGGCCATTTTGCGGCCGCTAATCCGCAGCACAATACGGCACGGAAATACGTGTCGTCTGAACGACGACACGTATTTCCCATTGAAAGCAATATTAAATGGCCTGTTACTTATTTGTAATTTATTTCGGAACGGATTTACCTTCGTAACTACGGCGGCAAATCCGTTCTGAAATAAGCCGTGTGAACGAGCCCTAAGAGGTAAAACAGCCCGGATCTCAGGTCTGTCCGCTCTTTGCCATTAGAGCAGTGTCCTTGCTGTCATCAGACACCTGAGCCCTTGCTTCAATCAGCACAGGACACCGATGCCAGCTCATTTTGCCCCACTGACAAGACGTATTGTTGTTCTTAAAGGGTTAAAAGAAAGTACTTCATTATTACATAATATAATTTGTCTTTTTTCTTAATTAGGGTCTTCTTTCTTTCACAGGACTGTATAGAGACATAAGATACTAGTGAATTATACTGCTGTAAAATTTTACTCTTTTTTTTGTTTGTTGTGTCGATGTTGATTCAGCGTCTTTGTAGTTCTATTTACAGAGAGAATACTGCCTATCACTCATCTTTATGTAAGGTCATAAGACAAGAGTGCTAAAATGTCTAGACTGAAAAGTACAAGGTCACTTGATGGTTTTTAAAACAATTTGTGGAGTCTCTACATGAAGTATTTTGTCAACGCTATAAAAGAAAACATAATAAAGGAGCAAGGCTTCATGCTATGAACTCCTAGGGTCTTTATCTATAAAGTGCATACATTTTTAGCATTACATTTATGAATCAAATCATTAATACTATAAATATATTAAACATGTTATCCCCAGGGGAACTGATCAGATCTTAAAAGGTCATGAGCATATACCACAAGGCAAACATTTTGCCTAGCTGCAGAAAAAAATATTTAAGACAACATAGCTAAAAACAAGTTTTATGACAGAGAGAATTGAATATACCACATAATGACCGTGTTCACACGGCTTATTCAAGCCGTATTTGCGGGACGGATCCCGCCCGCAATACGGCTTGAATATGGGGCAAGGGCGCGGCGGGGGAGTTGCTCGCCGGCCCCATAGACAATGCATTATTTACGGCGCGTACGCGCCGTAAATAATGTGCATGTCACTTTCTCCCCCCGCGGTGGATTTGCCGAGCGGGGAGGAGCGACAGAATCCACAGTTCTCTATGAGAACTGTGGATTACCGTAATGACAGGGACGGATTGGAGCCGTACTGAAGCGCAAATCCGGCGCGCAGTACGGCTCCAATCCGCGGCGAAATAAGCCGTGTGAACATGGCCAATCAGTACATCGGCCCCAGATTTTTCATAAAACGTGTACCCAGCTACAGTGGTGGCCAAAAGTATTGGCAGCCCTGCAATTCTGTCAGATAATACTCAGTTTCTTCCTGAAAATGATTGCAATCACAAATTCTTTGGTATTAATATATTCATTTATTTTGCTTGCAATGAAAAAACACAAAAACAGAATGAGACAAAAATCAAATCATTGATCATTTCACCCAAAACTTCAAAAATGGGCCGGACAAAAGTATTGGCACCCTCAGCCTAATACTTGGTAGCAAAACCCTTTGTAGCCAAAATAACTGTGAACAACCGCTTCTGGTAACCATCATGAGTTTCTTACAATGCTCTGCTGGAATTTTAGACCATTCTTCTTTGGCAAACTGCTCCAGGTCCCTGAGATTTGAAGGGCGCCTTCTCCAAACGCCATTGTGAGATCTCTCCACAGGTGTTCTATGGGATTCAGGTCTGGACTCATTGCTGCCACTTTAGAAGTCTCCAGTGCTTCCTCTCAAACCATTTTCTAGTGCTTTTTGAAGTGTGTTTTCGGTCATTGTCCTGCTGGAAGACCCAAGACCTCTGAGGGAGACCCAGCTTTCTCACACTGGGCACTACATTATGCTGCAAAATTTGTTGGTAGTCTTCAGACTTCATAATGCCATGCACATGGTCAAGCAGTCCAGTGCCAGAGGCAGGAAAGTAACCCCAAAACATCAGGGAACCTCCGCCATGTTTGACTGTAGGGACTGTGTTCTTTTCTCTGAATGCCTCTTTTTTTTTTCCTGTAAACTCTATGTTGATGCCTTTTTCCCAAAAAGCTCTACTTTTGTCTCATCTGACCAGAGAACATTCTTCCAAAAAAGTTTTAGGCTTTCTCAGGTAAGGTTTGGGCAAACTCCAGCCTGCTTTTTTATGTCTCGGGGTAAGAAGTGGGGTCTTCCTGGGTTCCTACCATACAGTCCCTTTTCATTCAGACGCCGATGGATAGTACGGGTTGACACTGTTGTACCCTTGGACTGCAGGGCAGCTTGAACTTGTTTGGATGTTAGTCGAGGTTCTTTATCCACCATCCGCACAATCTTGAGCTGAAATCTCTCGTCAATGTTTCTTTTCTGTCCACATCTAGGGAGGTTAGCCACAGTGCCATGGGCTTTACATCTAGGGAGGTTAGCCACAGTGCCATGGGCTTTACATCTAGGGAGGTTAGCCACCGTGCCATGGGCTTTACACTTCTTGATGACACTGCGCACGGTAGACACAGGAACATTCAGGTCTTTGGAGATGGACTTGTAGCCTTGAGATTGCTCATGCTTCCTCACACTGTGGATTCTCAAGTCCTCAGACAGTTCTTTGGTCGTCTTTCGTGTCTCCATGCTCAATGTGGTAGTCACAGGGTCACAGGACCGAGGTTGAGTCAACGGTAATCCGTGTGAACTGGCTGCAAGTGTGATTTAGTTATTGCCCAACACCTGTTTTGGTGCCACAGGTAAGTTACAGGTGCTGTTAATTACACAAATTAGAGAAGCATCACATGATTTTTCAAACAGTGCCAATACTTTTGTCCACCCCCTTTTTTATGTTTGGTGTGGAATTATATCCAATTTGGCTTTATGACAATTCTTTTTGTGGTATTCCATTGAAGGACAAATTAAATGAAGAGAATAATACCAAAGAATTTGTGATTGCAATCATTTTCAGGAAGAAACTGAGTATTATCTGATAGAATTGCAGGGGTGCCAATACTTTTGGCCACCACTGTACATCAGTCCTCCCCAAAAATAACTTGCCCCATCACAAAAACATGTTTATACACTTTCACAAAAAGTTAGGGCTATTTGGCTTTTGGTTGAAATTTCAGGATGAATGTAACATTTCTTGAAAATGTTTTTTAATGAACTAAATTAGACCATCTCTTCCCTTTAGAATACACATGTCTAACTGTGCAATGTTTCAGTACTGTTTGCACAACTTACTGATCTCTAACAAGGATCTTATTGGAAAAATTCCCAACAGGTGTTTGATCCCTGAATTGCCCAATACATTTAGGGGATCCATTTGAATTGGGTTTAAACAGTCCTCATCATGCTGTTCACATTTTGAGTTAAGAAATGGTCTTATTTAGTTCATATAAAACAAAAAATCAATAAATTTTATGTTCAGCCTAAAATTTCAACCAAAAGCCAAATATCCCTAACTTTTGTGAGTAGTGTATGTTCGCACATTTCAAAATAAGTAATGGACTTATCAAATAATAGCTCAACACCATGACCTGATATCTCTACCACAAAGACAATATTACCATTAATATTATTATACATTGCCAAATATAGTGGTCAGATACATTATACTAGTGAATACAGAAACAAAGTTCACTGTGAAGGGGGGAGCCAGGAAGTCTACATCATGAGCACACTGGTAAGCTGTGGGCTGCACTTTCTGTGCTGGATAGAACACTAGCAGAAGTGTAATGTAGATGCATGTAAACCCTGTCACACTATGTCCTCAGTGTGCTGTGCCTGCTGCACTGTATGTAGTAAAGACTCAGATTACCTTGTACAAGCAGCTATATTCTCAGCTGCCCCTGCACAGTTAGTAACTCCCAACAGAAGGAATCCTACTAGATAATGACCTGCCTAAGAAAGTGAAACTAAAACCTGTGTCCCTGTTATACGGAGGTAGATCCTATTTTGCTAATGACATGTACTGGAAAAAAAAGTCTGATCATTTCATCTACTATTATTTTTTGTGTGGAGGTGATGGGTACTCTTTAATGACCAGCACATTTTTTTTTTATGACACAGTTGTGTGAAGCCTTGTTTTATGTGGAAGAAGTTGTAGTTTTGAGGGGCATAGTTTGAGTTCATATCTAAATTATCACAGAATTTTTTCCCATTTTTTTACACTATTCACATTTCACACAAAATAACTTGTTATATTAATTCTACAGGTTATTACGGTCGTGTTGATACCTAAAATGTGTAGGGGTTTTTTTTGTATAATGTAGGCACAATAATTTTTTATTAAATATGTATTTTTATTTTATTTTTTCTACACTTTGTGTTTTTTACCCCATGAAGGGATAACTATTTTACAATTTTTTCTTTACACTTAGTAATGTATTAGCATATTTGATGCTAATACATTAGACTATGTGTCAGTTTGCGTACTGCCTTGCCTGCAGGCTTGTAAAACAAAAAGGAATAAAAAAAAGGCGCTACTAGTGTAGATCGTCTGGCATAAAAGTTTATCCGTTGGTCAGTATCCTACCAATCTGATTATGTTGCGCAATGTTGGAGGCGCAAGTCTCCCAAAGCTTATAGATAGGTCAGTCACAGCAGCTTCCTTGGCTCCAAGCATTGCTGAGTGGAAGGTAGATATCAGTAATATATTAAAAATCACAACTAAATTGTAGTGTGATAAAGGGAAAAAGAGGGAAATATGGCACTGGACTGTTAAAGTATAAGATACAGTCTATTAGTACTTTAAAACAGGACTACGCGTTTCTCGATATCGTTTCATCAGGTCCATACAAAGAAGTGAAGCTAAAATAAAGGTTTAAATCCTGTTTGTTGAACTCAGCTAATTGATGCTAATTGTGTGAACTTATGTGTCAGCTGAGCGCAATGTGCTGCATGGAGAAGGTGCAACGATCTGCAGTACAAGTATTTAAACAAACACAAGGAGAGTCTAAGCAGAGATACACAAGACACTGCTCCCAACTATCCTGAGTCAGTGGCTGAGAAGGTAATGCAATGTTACTACTGTAGCAATGAAAATGTGAACACCTGATTGAGCAGTGAATGAAGTTCTTCCTTTACAAAAGCTGAGATCCTAGAGACTAATAAATTTGTGGTTAGATCTGGCTGAAAATGAAGATTAACAGCGGAGGCTACGCTAGGGTAGAACAGAGATCACGGACTGTGTTGTGTCGGGTTATTTCTAGTTTATAATAAACTAATGGACAAAACTAGATATGAGAGAACTTTTTGACCTTATAAGTGTGAAATGGGGGGACTGATGAAATGTAGCACATATTGGTACAAAACTATAGTGTTTAAACAAATATGAAGAAATAAATACACAAAGAAAAAAATATATAAATTAAATGAAAAAATTGAATTAAATAAAAAAAACTATATATGTACATATATACCGTATATACTCGAGTATAAGCAGAGTTTTTCAGCACAAAAAATGTGCTGAAAAATCCCCCCTCGGCTTATACTTGAGTCACTGTCGGCAATCGGGCGCTGCGATGGCCTGAGTGCTGAAAGGGACGCTTCAGTTATATGCAAATCCTCATGGAGCGCATATAACTGAATGCGATCTCCTCCCCTGTATGCGACTCCTCCGGAGCACATACAAGTGAAGAGATACCACTGCGGAGCAGAGAGCGAGCGCTCTGTGCTCCGCAGTGGACTCCGGGCGGCCGCAAACTCGCGGCCGTCCGGAGTTTCCGGCACAGGCAGCGTGTGTCATCACGCTGTGTGCGCGGCCTGATGACATCACCCGCCTGTGCCGAGAAGACCGAGGAGCGCGCCCGGGAGACGGAGCGGCGAGGAGACGGAGCAGCGGGGAGCCAGGTAAGTGGGTTTTTTTGTTTTAAAACCCTGCCTATAGCCTGCCTAGAGGACCTATACCTGCCTATAGCCTACCTATAGGACCTATACTTGCCTATACCCTGCCTACAGCCTACCTATAGGACCTATACCTGCCTATACCCTGCCTACAGCCTACCTATAGGACCTATACCTGCCTATACCCTGCCTACAGCCTACTTATAGGACCTATACCCTGCCTATAGTCTACCTAGAGGACCTATACCTGCCTATAGCCTACCTAGAGGACCTATACCTGCCTATAGCCTACCTAGAGGACCTATACCTGCCTATATCCTGTCTATAGCCTACCTCGAGGACCTATACCCTGCCTATAGCCTACCTAGAGGACCTATACCCTGCCTATAGCCTACCTAGCGGACCTATACCAGCCAATAGCCTACCTGGAGGACCGATACCCTGCCTATAGCCTGCGTAGGGGGACCTATACCTGCCTTTAGCCTGTCTAGGGGGACCTATACCTGCCTATAGCCTGTCTAGGGGGACCTATACCCGCATATAGCCTGTCTAGGGTCACCTATACCTGCCTATAACGACCTATACCTGCCTAGGGGACCTATACCATGCCTATAGCCTGCCTAGGGTGAACTATACCATGCCTATAGCCTGCCTAGGGGGACTATACCATGCCTATAGCCTGCCGAGGGGGACCTATAACAGCCTATAACGACCTATACCAGCCTATATCTGCCTATAGGGGACATTAAACTGCTTATACCAGCCTATATCTGCCTATGGGGGACATTAAACTGCCTATGAAATATAACAACCAATTTACAAGATAAATATACACTCACCGGCCACTTTATTAGGGACACCATGCTAGTAACGGGTTGGACCCCCTTTTGCCTTCAGAACTGCCTCAATTCTTCGTGACATAGAGTCAACAAGGTGCTGGAAGCATTCCTCAGAGATTTTGGTCCATATTGACATGATGGCATCACACAGTTGCCGCAGATTTGTCGGCTGCACATCCATGATGCGAATCTCCCGTTCCACCACATCCCAAAGATGCTCTATTGGATTGAGATCTGGTGACTGTGGAGGCCATTTGAGTACAGTGAACTCATTGTCATGTTCAAGAAACCAGTCTGAGATGATTCCAGCTTTATGACATGGCGCATTATCCTGCTGAAAGTAGCCATCAGATGTTGGGTACATTGTGGTCATAAAGGGATGGACATGGTCAGCAACAATACTCAGGTAGGCTGTGGCGTTGCAACGATGCTCAATTGGTACCAAGGGGCCCAAAGAGTGCCAAGAAAATATTCCCCACACCATGACACCACCACCACCAGCCTGAACCTTTTATACAAGGCAGGATGGATCCATGCTTTCATGTTGTAGACGCCAAATTCTGACCCTACCATCCGAATGTCGCAGCAGAAATCGTGACTCATCAGACCAGGCAACGTTTTTCCAATCTTTTACTGTCCAATTTTCGATGAGCTTGGGCAAATTGGAGCCTCAGTTTCCTGTTCTTAGCTGAAAGGAGTGGCACTCGGTGTGGTCTTCTGCTGTTTGTAGCCATCTGCCTCAAAGTTGGCCGTACTGTGCATTCAGAGATGCTCTTCTGCCTACCTTGTTGTAACGGTGGCTATTTGAGTCACTGTTGCCTTTCTATCAGCTCGAACCAGCCTGCCCATTCTCCTTTGACCTCTGGCATCAACAAGGCATTTCCACCCACAGGACTGCCGCTCACTGGATGTTTTTTCTTTTTCGGACCATTCTCTGTAAACCCTAGAGATGGTTGTGCGTGAAAATCCCAGGAGATCAGCAGTTTCTGAAATACTCAGACCAGCCCTCTGGCACCAACAACCATGCCACGTTCAAAGGCACTCAAATCACCTTTCTTCCCCATACTGATGCTCGGTTTGAACTGCAGGAGATTGTCTTGACCATGTTTTACATGCCTAAATGCACTGAGTTGCCGCCATGTGATTGGCTGATTAGAAATTAAGTGTTAACGAGCAGTTGGACAGGTGTACCTAATAAAGTGGCCGGTGAGTGTATCCTACTAATTAATATAAAATGGAGTCCTGTGTTCATTAGAGCTAAAATAATTTTAAAAATAGTCATTATAACCGACTGATATATTTTTTTTATATCTTATTATTCGTTTTCAGACAATGATTTCCGTTGCCTCATTAAGGCCATTTGGACAGAAGGTGTTCAGCTTAAATATCCAAAACATCTCTTTTTATTTAAGTTTTATATATTGATAATTTATATTCAGGGGAATAAAATCTATAGGAATAACTTCAGATAAAACATATAAATTCATATAATTATAAGAATAAATATAAGAATTATTTTGTTAATTCTAAGCATCATCGCAATATTAACCAGAATGATCACATGCACAATACTAATACTTCAAATTGTCACACACTAATTGATATACAAATCCCTATCTCTAACACCGTAGATACACAAGCTTCTCTCACAAATGCACAACCTATTAAATCAGACAGCACATCTTCACCTCCAAAGTCCACTTGCTGAATCATCACAAATATATTTACCTATGTCATTACTTCCTATTCAACAGTTTGTATTAGAATTCACACCAGAATTATCATCAGCTCACTCCCTGTCACTGAACACTTCCACTATTTCTTTACATGAACTACCAACAAACGATGTCCCAAAATCATTCTGTCTTCCTTCACTTTTATATTATCTGGCCACTCAAAAATTTCAGTCGTCGATAATTATGGAAAAGAAAATATAGCATTAGTTAATTTTTTAGGGTTTGCTACAAATAGAAGAGGTTGCAAAGGCGGATCTAACTCCAAACAGAAGCAAAAGGAGAGACCAGAAACATTTTTTTATAAAAAATCCGGTTTTTAATCTGTCTCGTTCTAAAATATCTGAATTTGATATCACTCTTTAGTAAATGACTTTCTTTTTGTCCAGACAATTCAGCCCATCAATTTCAGTTATTTCTAGATCTACAAATATGTATTTGAAAATTAACTCTTAAGAGCCATTTTGCCATTTCTAAATTTTCCAATATAGACTCTCTTGCTGCGACATCATCAGATAGTTTTATTAATCAATTAGTTCATTCTAAATCCAAATTAATCAATCTGTTCATTCTAAATCCAAATTTTATCCAGTACAGATTCAAGGCTATCTTTTACAGTCATTTTATGGCCTTGTCAAAGATTTTAATCTCTTAAGCCACAGGAAAACTAAAAATTTTTTAAAAAAATCTATTCTAACAAAAAATGAAACTCTGGTTATGAAGAAGTTACAGAACAACCCTGATATAGTAATACGCCCCGCCGATAAGGGTAGACGGATAGTGGTACTAAATTATGAAGACTATGGAAATGAAGCATCCAAATTATGACAGAAATGAGACAGAAGTGAGCTTAAGGGAGCTTGAAGGATCGCCTGTTCTGTGAGTAATGTCTCTTTTAAACAAACTCCTTACCCAAATATGCTCACTATTGCTATCTACATCTTGTAGCCATCTGCCTCTCTTCCTACACCCAGTGTCGCCCCTGAAAATGTTTATCCACATCAGCGCCTCCCCTCCCTCCCCTCACCTATGTATACATCCCACACACTGTTTTCCCTTTTTAACTACCCCAAAACCACCAGCCTCCATAGTGTTGCACCAACGCGGCTCATACACAACACTAAACCATCTGCTGTCACTTTTCTTTCATCATGTTTTCTTGCTGCAGGGGACGTCTCTCCGAACCCGGCCCTCCTTTTCTCTACTGCTCATCCAACTCATCCCACTCCTCCTCCTTCCATAGAAACCCTGCTAACCTGCTCGCTATTCGTTTATGTCTTTTCCTCCACTTTTTACATGTGCTCTGTTTGAATACCCGATCTGTTGTAAAAACTCACTGCTGTTCATGACCTGTTTCCTCTCTAACTCCCTTAATCTCCTAGCTTCACTGAAACAGGCTCCAGCCATCCGACATGCTTCCCTTGCCACTCTCACTTATGGCGGCCTACACTTCACCATAGCCCCAGACCTGAAAAACAGGCCGGGTGGAGAGTTGGCATACTCCTTTCTCCAACTGCACTTACCAGGTCATTCTCCTGCACCCTCCCCATTTTTCCCTCCTTTGAGGCCCACACCCCCCAGACTCTTTTGGCCATTTTCCCTCAAATCGCAGTTGTGTACAGACCTCCCGGCCCACCCCGCCAGTTTCTGGATCATTTTGCAGCCTGGCTCCTTCACTTCATCTCCACTGAAATACCTACACTCATCATGGGTGATTTCAACATCCCCATTGACAACCCTATGTCTCTTTCTGCCTCTCTTTTCTTTCCTAACATCATTCCTTTGGCCTCTTGCAATTTTACAGATTCTCAAACCCACAAGGATGGAACCGCTCTTAAATGGTTTTTTTGCAGTCACTCATCAATTAATATCCTCACTAATTCTCCGTATGCGCTCTCTGTTTCACAACCTTATCTCCTTCACTATCACCATTCTCAGCCTTCTCTGGCCCACACCTGCCCTTTCACCCATCCAGAAACTTTCGCTCCATGAACACTCAGGAACTCAACACCAAAACAGTCCTCACTGCCCCCAATCTCCTTGACTCCTGTCCTGACCGGGCTGTCAAGCAGTACAATGAAACTCTCTCAACCACCCTGGACATATTGGCACAATTCAGACACCGCACCACCAGAGTAAGATGCCAGCAGCCATGGCACACGCCTCAGACTCGCTTTCTGCAGCTATGTTACAGGTCTGCCGAGAGACTGTGGAGAAAGTCCAAAGCTTGCCTCCTGACTTTCTCCACAATAAATTCATGCTCAGGACTTACCACACTGCCCTTCACTGCACCAAAAAAAAAATACTTCACCTCCCTCGTCTCCACATTACACAACAACCCAAAACGCCTGTTTGACACTTTCCACTCCCCCTCAGGCCAAAAGCTCAGGCCCCGTCACTGACCTTGGTGCTGAAGACCTACCACTCACTTCAAAGACAAAATAAAACGTATCGGCAAAACATTGCATCTCAATCGTCAAGTAACACCCATTTCCCCTCCCTTCCGGCAAAGTTCTCTAGTCTGCTCTCAGCCTTGACCCCAAAGACAGAAGAAGAAGTGTCCAGGCTTCCTTGTCAGCTCGCCCCACCACTGCTCTAAGTGACCCCCCTTCTCTCCCACCTTTTTCCAGTCCATTTTTTTCCAGCTATCATCTCTCACCTTACTGCAATCTTCAACCTCTCTCTCTCTACTGGGATCTTTCCATCTTCATTTAAATATGCCATCATAACCCCTTAACTTAAAAAGCCCTCTCTGGACCCATTGTGCGCTGCCAACTACCGACCAATCTCTAATCTGCCCTTCATCTCTAAACTCCTGGAATGCTTAGTCTACTCTCGCCTAATCCGCTATCTCTCTGATAATAATCTTCTCGATCCTCTACAATCCGGTTTCCGCACCCTACACTCCACAGAAACTGCTTTAGTAAAAGTCTCTAATGACCTCCACATTGCTAAATCACAGGGCAAATACTCGTTGCTGCTTCTCCTGGACCTCTCTGCAGCGTTTGACACTGTGGATCACCACCTTCTCCTCACCATGCTTAGCACTATTGGCCTCCAGGACACCGCTCACTCTTTGGGTTTTCTTCCTACCTCTCTGACCGCTCCTTCAGTGTCTCATTTTCCGGTTTTTATCTCCCTCTCCTCTTCCGCTTGCTGGTGGGGTTCCTCAGGGATCGGGTTTTAGGTCCTCTCCTTTTTTTTACTCTACACATCCCCCATTGGACAAACCATCAGCAGATTTGGCTTCCAATACCATCTCTACGCTGATGACACTCAACTATACACCTCATCCCGAGACATCACTCCTGCCCTGCTACAAAACACCAGTGACTGCCTGTCCGCTGTCTTTGACATCATGTCCTCTCTCTATCTCCAACTAAACCTAACTAAAACTGAACTTTTTCCTTCATCTACTAACCAACCCCCATCTGCTATTTCTCTCTCAGTGTGTGGCACCACTATAACTCCTAGGCAGCAGGCCCGATGTCTTGGAGTTATACTAGATTCTAATCTGTCTTTCACCCCGTATATCCAATCCCTTGCCAGCTCCTGTCATCTGCACCTCAAGAACATCTCCAAACTCCGTACTGTTCTCACTGTAAAACAGCTCAAACCCTCATTGTTGCTCTCATTCATTCTCGTCTTGACTACTGCAACACCCTGCTTATCGGTCTCCCTCTCTGTAAACTCTCCCCTCTCCTATCTGTCCTGAATGCAGCAGTCAGGCTTGTCTTTCTTTCCAGCTGCTATAATGATGCCTCTACCCTGTGTCAGTCACTGCAGTGGTTGCCCATTCAGTACAGGATACAACAAACTCATCACTCACACCCATAAAGCTCTCCACAGTGCTGCACCCCCTACATGTCCACTCTCATCTCTGTCTACCACCCTACCCATGCTCCTCGCTCGTGATGATATCGATTACATGTCCCCAGTCAAACGAACCTCCCATGCCCTCTCAAAGATTTCCCCACGTGCGGCGCCAATTCTCTGGGGAAAATGCGTACCGCGGACAATCAGGCACACTCACAAACCCCCACAGTTTTAAGAGGCCCTAAGAAAACATCTTTTAGGCTGGCATATCAAATCCCGAATTGCAACCCCACCCGCTATACAACCTATCTGTCATTCCCAACACTTAGGCACTCACAGGCACTTTCTGTTATAGATGTACTGTCAGGGTGGCAGGTCACTCAATCTTTTATGTAAACTACCTCCTATTTATGTAACATTGGCTGGACCATTTAAAAAATGGCACTTCTTAACCCTTTGTCCTCACCCCTACCCATAATAGATTGTAAGCTCTCAGCGAGCAGGGTCCTCACACCCTGTGTCTCATTTGTAAGTTCTTTTAATGTTTTAATTCTGTATGTATACCCTCTAAATTGTAAAGTGCTGTGGAATATGTTGGCGCTATATAAATAAAAATAGTATTATTATTATTAATTATTGTCAGAATCAAAATATTATCGGCAAAGATCCTTTTCCTGAAATTTCTACAGAATACCATCATTTTATTGATGAAGGTTTTAATATAGGGCTTTTAAATAAAAAATAAAAAACTTTTTTGAATACAGAGCTTCCCAATAAAACGTTTTTGTTTTTTTTTAACCAGAGATCCATAAAAGTCCTATATGTCCCTCAGGTCGGCCTATCATTTCAGGTGTAAACTCTTTGACCAGTATTTTGTCTCATTATTTAGATTTATTTTTACAGAAATATGTTGTCCTTTTGCCCAGTTATATAAAAAACTGACTGTTTAATTACTGATTTATATTGGGAAGACAATTTTTCCTTCATCACAATTGGATGTGTCATCATTGTATACTAATATAGAACACCAGAAAGGTCTTCATTGCATCCACACTTTTTTAGAAAAAGATCCTGATATTTTAACCCTTACAGAAACAATTTGTAATTCAGGCCTTCAATTTATTTTAACAAAATGTTTTTGTTTTTTTAATATGATGAACAAACTTTCCATCAAATCTGCGGAACAGCCATGAGGACACAGGTTGCTCCCTCATATGCTAATTTATTTATGGGTTGTTTTGAGTAGGAATTCATTTTATCAGACCACAATTTTAAATCTAATATTATTTTAGACCGCCAATATATAGATGACTTGTTTTTTATTTGGAAGGGCTCAGAGGAAGAGGCAAATTTGTTTATTTAAAGTCTAAATTCAACTAACTGGGGTATAAACTTTCTGATGGCCTTCCATAGCAAAGAAATTGCATTTTTGGATTTACTAATTCAAAAGCTGACAACAAAATCACCATCTCTACTTTTCTCAAAGAGGTTGACAGTGATAGCTACTTGCATTACAATAGCTGTCACTACAAACCATGGAAGAATAACATTCCATATGGCCAGTTTAGGAGTAAAATTGCACATTGGATCAGGATTTTGAAATTCAATCTAATGTTTTATTATCCCTTGTTACCTCAACATTTAATAAAGTTAAAAATATGTTACAAAAAGATTGCTTGGAAAAGCCCTTTCATATGAACAGGAATAAAATGAATCATTTTGAGATTAATTTTATTACAACTTTTAACAAAAATTGTGATATTTTGAAAATACATTGGTCCATTTTAAATCTTTACCCGTATCTTAAAAATGTTATTCCAAAAAAAAAAACAAGGTTACATATAGGAAAGCAATATCCCTTAAAAGTATCTTGGCTCCTATTGTACTGAAATAACATCAACACAAAAATGTAATGAAAGAGAAAGGGATCTTTCAGTGCAAGCGGAATAGATGTCTTTGCTGTAATTAAATCACCTATGGGATCCCCAATTTTAGATCAAGCACCACCAACCAAGAATTTCCAATCAGATCTTCATACTCCTGTCAATCTATGTTTGTAATCTATTTATTCACCTGTCATTGTGGTAAACAGTATATGGGACAGACCACAAACAAATTAAATATCCATATAAATCAACACAGATCAAATATAAAAAAAGGTTACATAGTTTTTTACACCACTTCTTTTTAAGTCACCCCAATTAGCCCAGAGCTTTGCTGCTACTCCTATAGATTTTATTCCCCTGAATATGAAAAACTTAAACAAAAAAAATGTTTTGGATATTTAAGCTGAACACCCTCTGTCCAAATGGCCTTAATGAGACTACGGAAATCATTGTCTGAAAATGAATAATAAGATATTTTAAAAAAATATATCGGTCGGTTATAATTACTATTTTATTTATTTTTAAAATTATTTTAGCGCTAATGAATACAGGACTCCATTTTATATTAATTAGTAGGATATATGTATCTTGTAAATTTGTTGTTATATTTCACATCACAATTTTTTTTCTATTTCTTTTTAACTTTTTGGTTTGTGTATATTTATGCATGTATGTAGGAGTGTGTATGTGTACATATCTACATATGTGTGTGTATTTGTATGTATATATATATATATGTGTGTGTAAAAGTTTTTTATTTCTATATATATTTTAAGTTAATTTATTTATATTTTTTTGTGTATTTCTTCATATTTATTTAAACCCTATAGTTTTGTACCAATATGTGCTGCATTTCATCAGTGCCCCCATTTCACCCTTATTAGGTCAATAAGTTCTCTCATATCTAGTTTTGTCCATCTGTTTATTATAAACTAGAAATAACCCGACACAGCACAGTCCGTGATCTCTGTTCTACCCTAGCGGAGCCTCAGCTGTTATTCTTAAGCTTTTATAACGGAACAACTTAATTCACTGCTCAATCAGGTGTTCACATTTTCATTGCTACAGTAGTAACATTGCATTACCTTCTCAGCCACTGACTCAGGATAGTTGGGAGCAGGGTCTTGTGTATCTCTGCTTAGACTCTCCTTGTGTCTGTTTAAATACTTGTACTGCAAATCGTTGCACCTTCTCCATGCAGCACATTGCGCTCAGCTGACACAAGTGCACACAAGTAGCGGAGTGCAACAAACAGGATTTAAACCTTTGTTTTAGCTTCACTTCTCTGTGTGGACTTGATGAAACGCTAGCAAGCCAGAAATGCGTAGTCCTGGTTTAATGTATTAACCCCTTACCGCCGGAGCCAGTTTTGGCCTTCCAGACAGAGCCCTGGTTTTAAAATCTGAGATGTGTCACTTTATGTGAGAATAACTTTTTGGCACTTTTACCTATCCAAGTGATTCAGAGATTATTTTCTCGTGACACTTTGTGCTTTAAGTTAGTAATACATTTTGGTCCAAAAAGTCCTTATTTATTTGTGAAAAATATAAAAATATCATGAAAATTTGCAAAAATTAGCAATTTTCAAAGTTAAAAAATTTCTGCGTGTAAGACAGATAGTTATTCCACTCAAAATAGTTTATAACTAGCATCTACCATATGTCTACTGTAGGTTGGCATCATTTTTTAAATGTTTTTTTTTGTACCACATTAAGGGGCTTAGAAATATAGTAGTAATTTTTCAAATTTTCAAGAAAATTAGCAAAATTTATTTTTTTAGGGACCAGTCCAGTTCTGACGTGGCTTTGAGGGGCCTGTATGTTAGATACCCCAATAAATGACCCCATCTAAGAAACTACACCCCTTAAAGTATTTAAAAAAGCATTTAAGAAGTTTGTTGACCCTTTAGATATTTCACAGAATTTATAGCAAAGTGGAGGTGTAATTTCAAAATTTTACTTTTTTTGCAGATTTTCAATTTTTATCCATTATTCACAAGAATACGGTAAATGTGATCAGGGAAATGCAACTTAATATTGATTCCCCAGATTCTGCCATTTTCAGAGATATCCCATATGTGGCCCTAGTGCATTATTTGGCTCAACCACAAGCCCCAGAATAGGAGGAGCACATACCGGTCTCCGTGGTCTCATTTTCTTTACCTTTTTATTTAGGCGCCATTTCAGGTTTGCGAACACCCTAAGGTTCCAAAACTTAATAAATACCCCTAAAAATACCCGATATTGGAAACTACACCCCTTACAGAATATATCCAGAGGTGCAGTGAGTATATCGACCCCACAGGTGTTTCACAAATTTTTTTAGCGTTCGGCTCTGAAAATAAAAAAAAAATATTTTTTCCAATAATCTGCAATTTTAGCTGAAAATGTTTAATTTTTACAAGGAATCCTGGAAAAAAAGCCCCAAAATTGTGTTACGCAATTTCTTCCAAGTTCGGCAATACCCTACATGTGGGTGTAAACTGCTGTTTGGGCGCATGGCAGGGCGTATAAGGGAGGGAGTGTTATTTGGCTTTTGGAGCACAGATATTGGTGGGGCCATGTCGCATCTGCAAAGCCCCCAAAGTACTAGAACAGGTGAAACCTTCCAGAAGTTGCCCCATTTTGGATTCAACACCCCTCATGGATCTCATCTAAGGGTGTATTGTGCATTTTGGGTGCAAAGGTGTTCCGTAGTTTTTTGTTTTTTTTTAGCATTGGGCCATGGAAATGGGGGGGGGAAAAACGCAGTTCCGCCATTGTTTTTGGGCTTCATTTTTACAGTATTCGCCATATGGGATAACTTTACTATGGGGGTCGGTACAATTACAATGATATAAATTTTATACAGTTTTTTATGTTTTATTACTTTTACACAATAGAAGCGAGTTTATAAAAAGTTGCGTTTTTATGTTGTCCTATTCTGACAGCCATAGCTTTTTTAATTTTTTGCATACGGAGCTGCTTGTGGGCTTGTTTTTTACGAGATGAGTTGATGATTTTATTAGTACCATTATGGGGTGCATGTGATGCTTTGATCACTTTTTATTAAGGTTTTTGTGAGGCATCTTGTACAAAATACAGCAATCCTGGTAGTGTTTTTTATTTTTATTTTTTACAGCGGTCATTGTGTGGTATAAATGACGCTAGTTTTACTCAGCAGGTCGATACGATTACAGCGATACCATATTTGTATATTTTTTTAATGTTTTACTGCTTTTACACAATAAAAACACTTTTATTTGAAAAGGAAAACATGTTTTTGCATCACCGCAGTCTGAGAGCCATAGCTTTTTTTATTTTTCTGTTTATGGAGCTGTATAGGGACTTTTTTTTCAGGATGAGTTGACGTTTTTATTGGTATCATTTTTGGGGGGACAAGACTTTATGATCGCTTTTAAATCCATTTTTTGGAAGGCAGGGTGAAGAAAATACTGCAATCCTAGCAGTGTTTTTTATTTTTATTTTTAATAGCGTTCACCGTGCAGTATCCGTGACAAGTTAGTTTTACTTTGTGGGTTGAGACGATTATGGCGATACCCAATATATGTATTTTTTTTTTATTTGGAAGCATGATTTTTTTTAAAAAGTGTTTTTATTGTGTAAAACAATATTTATGCATCGCTATCTTCTAATAGCCAGAACTTTTTAATTTTTTCCGTATACAGAGCTTTGTAAGGAATTTTTTTGCGGGATGAACTGACATTTTAATTGGCACCACTTTGATGTCGATATGAGTTTTTGATGACTTTTTACTCCATTTTATGTGCTGTAGGATTAACAAAAATCGCAATTCTGTGACTTTTTTTTTTTTACGGCGTTCACCATACGGGTTAATTAACATGACAGATTTATAGGGTGGGTCGTTACGCACGTGGCGATACCAAATATGGGTACTTTATTTATTTTTGATCTTTTTTGGGGCAATTGGCGTCTGTAACGGGGAAAAGGACGGTGTACGTGTTTTTTATTTTATTTTTTGTGTTTTACTTTTTTACACTTTTTTTTTTACTTCTTCACACTTTTTACACTTTTCCCCAGGGGGGAATTGCATGAACGATCTTCAGATCATTCATACAATAGGAGATGCGGCATTCGGCATGATGCCAGCGGTGATATACCGCTGGTTTCATGCCGCGATCTTGTGCGCTCTGCTTGTGAGCGCGCAAGATCCGCTTGCCGTACTCATACGGCAATCTGCGGGAAACCCTACCCGACATTGCCGTATGAGTACGGCAAATGTCGGTAAGGGGTTAATAAACTGTATCTTATACGTTAACAGTCCAGCGCTATAATTCCCTCTTTTTCCCTTTATTACATTACAATTTAGTTGTGATTTTAATATACTACTGACTGCAGCCCTTTAGGTCCCTAGGGCTGACTGTAAAGAAATTTCCCGGGCTCCATTGGGTCTCTGGGAATCCCGATCACCCGATGGAGCAGAGGAATGCCTTTTGATTATGCCGCAGTCATCAAATGGTTAAGCGCCGTAAAACCCCTCTATATGCAGCAACGCCTTTTGACGTCACTGCAGATGAATGTCCTGCAGTTTCCGGCATCAAAAGATGGTGGACGGTCGTTAAGGAGGAAATTTACTCTTAAAAAAACATTGTGTGAGCATACCCTTACTGAGCATGACATGACATTAGATCTGGAGACTGTAGATCCCATACTCTTTCATATTCCCTGCAATGTTTATGACTTCTGCCTCAGCCTACAAGTAAGACTGAATCAATAAGGATAATGTGGGACACTCTGATTGTGATGGGGCTGGTGCCTTTGAAGGATATTGCAATCCAATGTAACAGTTCTTGTAACAACACTTCTCATAATCATGTCAGAATTCTTATTCTGACAATGCTCAATACAGATAAAGGCAAATAGTGACACCTTTTTTGCGATGTTTCGGTCAGTGACCTTAATTGCAGGTTTTACAGTAGTTGTGCAGTGAGAGCGGCCAGAGCCATTACCATGGCAGCTGAAAGCCTAATAAAGGTTGCCACCATTTAAGCCCTTCTATTAGTACTTAAAGTTACAGAACTGCCATCTTTGTACACCCTTCCTTGTTATCTACATAATTCAGAAAGGTGGACAAGCAATCTTGGTCAAGTACCCTAGGGGGACGGCGTGTTAAAATGAAAACATTTTCTAAACTTTTTATATATCCCGCACGCTGAACACCATAGAAGAAGAAAAAATTCCAAAAGGCAAAATTGCATTATTTGGTCACTTGACCAACAATTGGAATAAAAAGAGATCGAGAAGTGGCATGTATCCTAAAATGGTACCAATAAAAACTACACTCGGGTCCATAGGTAGAAAGACAAAAAAGTTATTGGTTGCAAAAAGTTGCTCTTCAGCACAAAGTTAGAACTAGAGAATGTTTTTGTTGGTTAAGTACTAAAACATAACGGAAACCCTACCGAACAGGTTTAGTATTGCCGAAATTGTACCGACCTGCAGAATACAGATAACACATCATTCGTACAGAAGAGTGAATGCCATAAAACAAATCCCCCATAAACCTGAAGCAAGTAGGTTTCTTTTTTTCGGTTTCCCAGCACATTATATGGTACGGGCAATAGTGGCATTAAAAAAGCAGAACTCGTTCTGCAAAAAAACTATCCCTTAAAGTTCTATTTAGATGGAAAAATAAAAAAGTTATGGCTTTTGGAAGGTGGGAAGGAAGAAAAACGAAGAGCGAAAAAATTATGACCACATGGGGGAAAGGAGTTAATGCTGACATTTACAAGTATGTTTTAGATAATTGTTTATTTTCAACCTTATGGCAGGAGTTTGGGAAAGGCCCATCTCTGTTCCAGCTTGTCTGGCCACTGTGAGAGGGCCATAAACACATGATTTAATAATTAGAATGCTAATTGTGCCAGATCCTCTCTACAGCATTGCTGCCTGACTTCACAAGTACTTTCAGGATGAATGGGCACAACTTCCCATAGACACATTCCAAAATTTGTTGGAAATCCTTTGCAGAAGAGGGCAGGAGGTTACAGTCACTCCATATTAGCATCCCTGGTATAAGAATGGGATGTCCAAAAAGCTCATGAAGGTGCAGTGATTAGGTGTTTGTGAGGAACATGACACAAAAATGACAAGCCACTGTAGGCTGGGCTGTGGCCATGGGACTCTTGGACACCGGCGCGGAAATTACTGTTGTGCGGCCTGAGCTGGTGTCCCCAAAGGATATGATACCCAGAAAGACTCGCACTGTCTCTGGAATTGCTGGCGCTGCCAGTAGCCAAGGTGTATTTGGACTGGGGTGCCGGGCAGGGAGTGCAGGTGGTGGGGGTATCACCAGCCAGGACAGACAGGGGGCAGATAGCTGTGATGGGGGAGCTTACATATGAGGCAGGGCTCCCAGGAAAAGCAACAGGGCAGGGTCTACCAACAAACGGGATGTCAGAGGGCCAGGTTAGGCCAATTGGACTGGCAACTTGTACAGACGCCGAGGTGGGGGAGCCCCACCAGCGGTTGCAGCAGTCGTTGCCACTGTCACGCGCAGTGGGAGTGCCAGGAGGTCCCTTAAGGGTGAGACGGCATCCTCCCATTGGACCAGGTAAGTGCCAGGGTAGGTGAGGGCCAGGAGGCAGGTACTTGGGAACTGACCGAAGACGTGGCAGTCTCATCCATTCTGGCCACATCTAGTCAAGAGTTTCAGGCAGCGTTAGAGGCTAATGACAGCCTGAAAGCTCTCAAGGAGCAGGCGGCACAGCCTCTCTTGGACTCAGACACCGCGTGTGATGGTCCAACCGGGTTCACCGGAGGAGTGGCCCAGGGACCGATGGTTGGTTGTACCTTATCTGTTCAGTGCAGAGTTGTTGCATGTCACGCACGAGATTCTGATGGCCGGACACCTAGGGATCACCAAGACAAAGGACAGGCTGGCACAGCATTTCTGCTGGCCAGAAGGAGCCTACTGCTGTTTGTGCGACACCTGTCAGAAGGTGGGAAAGGCCGGGCCGAGGCCCAAGGCCCCACTGGTGCCTCTGCCCATCATTGACGAGCCTTTCATGAGGGTGGCTGTGGATTTAATTGGACCACCGTCCATTCCCAGCAGCTCTGGGAAATGCTTTGTACTGACGTTAGTAGATTATGCCACTCGGTACCCGGAAGCGGTAGCCCTGTTGTCCATTTGGGCCAACAAGGTGGCCACCGCCTTACTAGAGATTTTTTCTCGAGTAGGCTTTCTCCAGGAAATGCTCACTGACCAGGGGACCTAGTTCATGTTGCAGTTATTGAAGTCCCTTTGCAAGCAGATACAGGTGCAGTTCAATGGCACCCTGAAGCAGATGCTCAAGATGTTGGTCGACACCCACGGGCGCGACTGGGAGCTGTACCTCCCACACCTGCTATTCGCTTACCAGGTGGTTCCAGGCCTCAACGGGGTTCTCCCCCTTCGAGCCCCTGTATGGGCGATGTGTACGGGGGCCCCTGGTTCTAGTGAAGGAGGCCTGGGAGGGAGACTTAGCCACCCCAGAGGTGTCGGTCATCGAGTATGTTGTGCACTTCAGTGACAAAATGCAGGCCTTGACGACGCTGGTGCATGAAAATATGCAATGGGCCCAGGCTGACCAGAGACAGTGGTACGACTTGTGAGAGGACCTACCAGGTGGGTCAGAAAGTGTGGGTACTGGTCCCTGTATCACAGGACAAGCATCAGGCAGCCTGGGAAGGCCCATATGTCGTGCACCAGCAACTCAACGCCGTCACGTATCTAGTCACCCTGGACCACGACCGGGGAAGGCAGAAGGCCTTCCACATGAACATGATGAAGGTGCATCATAAGCGAGAGGCATGTGCCCTTCCCGTGTGCAAGCTGCCCGAGGAAGGAGAGCTGGAGACCCTCCTGGATATGCTCATCTTGGTCAGGGTGGGTGGATCCATAGAGGATGTAGGGATTTGCAGACAGCTGCTGGAGGACCAACGGTCCCAGCTGTGGGCAACTCTCCACCCCTTCCGGGAGTTGTTCACCAACGTGCCCGGAAGGACGGAGTCAGCCATCCATCACATGGACACCGGAGATCACCCCCAAATCTGGCATGCAGCAGCACATGCGCAAGGAGTTTGACGAAATGCTGAAGCAGGGTGTCATCCATGCGTCCAACAGTGCATGGGCCCCGCCCGTAGTCCTCATCTCCAAAAAGGATTGGACCACCCAGTTCTGCATGGACTACAGGGGGCTCAACGCTGTCACAGTCACCGATGTGCACCCAATTTCGCGCATCATTGACCTGCTTGATCAGTTGACCGGGGCCAAGTACCTGATGAATATGGATCTGAGCCCTGAGGCATGGAAATGCTCTGCCTTTATCACCCCATTCGGACTGTACGAGTCCACCGTCATGCCATTCAGCATGACTAATGCTCCTGCCACTTTTCAGTGGATGGTCAACACGCTGCTCAAGGGACTTGAAGGGTACACGGGCACATACCTGGATGACATAGCCGTTTTCAGTCCCACCTGGGAGGATCACCTCCAGCATCTGACGCAGGTGCTCGGGTGAATCCGCCAGGCAGGCTTGACCATCAAGCTGGAAAAGTGCCAGCTGGGCATGAGCGAGGTCCACTAACTTGGACACCGGGTAGGTGGGGGGCTTTGAAACCAGAGCCCCGGAAAGGTGGATGCCATCGCATCCTGGCCCACCCCCAGGACCAAGAAGCAGGTGATGTCCTTCCTGGACACCGCTGGGTACAATAGGAGGTTTGTTCCACACTATAGTAGCCTGGCAAAGCCTCTGACGGGCCTCACCAAGAAGAAGTTGCCCTCTGCAGTCGATTGGACAAATGACTGTGAAAAGGCCTTCCAGCCCCTTAAGGCTGCCCTTTCCAGCTTTCCAGTACTACAAGCAGCCGACTTCACCCGGCAGTTTATAGAACAAATTGACGCCAGTGACTTTGGCCTCAGTGCAGTGCTCAGCCAGGTTGACACAATGGGTAAGGAACATCCTGTTATGTACCTGAGCCGGAAGCTTCTGCCGAGGGAAGTGGCCTACTCCACGATGGAGAAGGAATACCTGCCAACAGTGTGGACCCTGCAGCATCTGCAGCCCTACTTGTACGGGCGTCATTTCATTGTTGAGACAGACCACAACCCCCTGAGCTGGTTACACACAGTCTCTGGAGCCTGGCAATCCAACAGTACGCCATTCGCCACCGGAAGGGCTGAGACCACCACAATGCCGATGGGTTGTCCTGACAAGGAGAGAGGCCGAGCGGACGCACAGGAGACCACAGAGAGGTCCTGCCCCCTAGCGCCCTCTAAAGGGGCGTGGTGTGAGGAACATGACACGAAAGATGTAAAGCGAACCCCGCAGCTCTCTGAACTCAAACTCACTAAGATTGCAATAGTCACCAGGAAGCATCAGTTAGGCACATGGCCCCAATTCAGATGCAATGCCCAAATGCTCCTTCCATAGGAAGCCAACCCAGCAGGGGAGGTCAACACATCAAAGGGTTCTCATTTAAATTCGTTAGCACCTGGCCCCAGGATAGAATACCCATGGGTTCTCAGACCCCAGGAACAAAGAGTCACACTAGTCTGAGCGGCATCGATATTTCATAAGGATTTATGGGAGGACTGTGCATCACAGGTCCACCCCAGATTCATAGCTTTAAATATGAAACTTCCCACACATATAGCTGTCACTCCCGCGTTTTGTAGGGCTTCAAGGAAGAGAGAAACCCACAGTTCAGACAGGGAATGACGCAGAAGACCATGTTTGGTACCAGGTCATAGCTTAGGCCTATCCAGTTCTGATGCTGCCACTGGCTCAGTTCTGTCTAAATGCCCTGCCGCAGTATGACCCGTTTGTGTCCAAAGCCAAAAACGGCATGGGCGCAGAGGAAAGAGTGTGTAAATCATCCCAGGGGCGTGTGACGGGGTGCAACGTGGGCTGTCCCAGTACTGTTTTAAGTCGAAACACGGCTTTGCCCATTGTCGTTTCCATTAGAGAGGGGTTACACCGCGCGTACAGGAGCGTCCAGAAACAGCAGGCCACATTCACCCCAGTGTAGGACAGCACAAGGCTAACCCAAAGGTAAACAGATACATCTGCTGCCTCTTTGTAACCATATCCGTATTTGCACCTCTGACCTCTGATTTCTATATATAGTATTGTCCCTATGTATATATTGTTTGTCTAGTTCGCACTCCAAGGCAAATTAAATCTATAAACTTTAATCTGAGCTAGTCTGTTGTCCTAATCATCGATCTCATGTGCACTTATTCTCGGTCTTGAATATATTGCTACCTGGGCTGGTTCTTGGCCTTGCTGTAAGTCGGTAACGGACCGTTCTTATAACCAACGAGGAACTGGTGGCAGTGTCTATTGGGCTGACAGAGCTCTGTTTAACCAGTGTGGTTAAACAGATCTCTCCCGGCCGTTCAGGGTTGTGTGCGAGCGGGGTATCCTCTCGCACTCCCTGGGTCTTCCTGTGCCCGAGTGGACAGGGGTTAACTAGGAAACCATATCCAGCTGACCTTGTGCACCCCTAGGGAGAGTGCAACGTCATGATACACCCCAAGTCAGGCTGTCGACCTTCGAGTGGGCACGGGCTGTCTCCTGACAGTGTCTATATGCCTTTGGCTATAGTGTGTAACTGTCAGCCAGCCAATTACAGAGCCTAAATGTCTATTATAGTATTTAAAGGGGTACTCCCCATCTCACACATTTATCAGGATGTACTGTACAATGAATGTTTTCATTCTTGCTGAGGACACACATGTGGGTCTCTCTCCAATCATTTCTATGGGAGTTCTGAGAATAGCCAATCAAGTGCAGATCATCTAGCAGACATTTAAGGTATATCCTGTGCATAAGCCCTAAACAAGGGCTTTCTTATCTATTTTATTACTAGTGGCAAGTTCTAAGTCAGTTCTAGATAGAGTGGTATAATAAATTTGACTACAGTGTAGCACAATAATCATACAATAATCATACTAATACATAATACATTTCTAAGGAGAAAGATTGTTACCATGTAACAGGTGCATGTGTTTTGTCTGATGACAGAGCAAGCTTTGTACGTGTGGGTCAGCACGGGCACCATATTAGTATAGGCAGTAATGTGGCACCTGTGACTTCCAAAATATATCTATGTGTTTTTCTTATATGGTATACAATTCTGTATCTGTCAAATAGATTACCAGACATCAACTTTGGAACATGGCTCACCTTGTTATAATGGCTCTAGTGTCATCTAGTGGTAGTAGGACAAAACTACAAAGGCTTAAAATTACGAATTGTTCTATTATGTGCAACAGCCCATAGATGCCTCCATATAACAGTGCCAGCTCACAGATGCTCCTATGTGACAGACAGCTCACAGATTCCCATATGTAATATTGACAGCTCACAGATGCCCCACATAAGTGACAGTTCACAGATGCCCCTATATAACAGTGACAGCTCAAAGGTGCCCATATTTAAGTGACAGCAAACAGATGCCCCAAAATAAAAGTGAAAGCTCACAGATGCCCATATGTAAGTGACAGCTCACAGTTGCCCCTATATAACAGTGACAGCTCACAGAGGCCCCATATAATAGTGACAACTTACAGATGCCCCTATTTAACAGTGACAGCTCACAGATACCCCTTTGTAACAGTGACAGCTCACATATACTTTTATGTAACATTGACAGCATCTCAGATACCCCATATAACTGTGACAGTTCAGATGCCCCCATGTGACGGTGACAGCCCAAAGATGCCCCATATAAGAGTCACAGCTAACAGATGCCTCATATACCAGTAATTTTCCACAGATGTCCCTATTTAACAGTGACAACTCACACAAGCCCCTAATTAACAGTGACAGCTCATAGATGCTCCATATAACAGTGACAGCTCATAGATGCTCCATATAACAGTGACAGCTCACAGATGCCCCATATAACAGTGACAGCTCATAGATGCTCCATATAACAGTGACAGCACATAGAGGCTCCATATAACAGTGACAGCTCATAGATGCTCCATATAACAGTGACAGCTCATAGATGTAATAGATGCTCCATATAACAGTGACAGCTCACAGATGCCCCTATGTAACAGTTACCTGCACCTGTTTATCTTTCCCAAGTAGCACAGCGGCCTGTGTTGCCTTCAACTGGGTTCATCTTTAGCCCAGCCATTGAGCTGGAAGTATAATCTTGTTGTGTTTTTCAGTAAATAATGTCCCATTTTTCTGTAATTTTTCCCTGTAACAGTGACAGCTTACAGATGCCCTTATGTGACAGTGACAGCCTACAGATGTTTCTATGTACCAGTGACAGCTCAAAGATGCCCCATTTAACAATTACAGCTTACAGTTGCCCCTATGTAACAGCTCACAGATGCCCCATTTAACGGTGACATCTCACAGGTGCCCCATATAACGGTGACATCTCACAGATGTCCCATATAACGGTGACCGCTCACAGATGCCCCATATAACAGTGACATCTCACAGATGCCCCATATCAGTGACACTTTACAGATGCCCCATATAACAGTGACAGCTCACAGATGCCCCTATGTAACAATAACAGCTCACATATGCCCTATGTAACTGTGAAAGCTCACATATTCCCCTGTGTAACAGTGACAGCTTATAGATGCCCCTATGTAACAATGACACCTCACAAATGCCCCTATGTAACTGTGAAAGCTCAGATGCCCCTATGTGACAGTGACAGCTCCAAAGATGCCTCATATAAGTCACAGGTCACAGATGCCCCATATACCAGTAATTTTCCACAGATGTCCCTATTTAACAGTGACAACTCACAGATGCCCCTATATAACAGCAACAGCTCACAGGTGCCCCATATAACAGCGACAACTCACAGGTGCCCCATATAACAGCGACAACTCACAGGTGCCCCATATAACAGTGACAACTCACAGATGCTCCATATAACAGTGACAGCTCACAGGTGCCCCATATAACAGTGACAACTCACAGGTGCCCCATATAACAGTGACAACTCACAGGTGCCCCATATAACAGTGACAGTTCATAGATGCTCCATATAGCAATGACAGCTCAAAGATGCCCATATGTAACAGTGACAGCTCACAGATGCCCCTATGTAATAGTGACAGCTCACAGATGCCCCTATGTAACAGTGACAACTCAGAGATGCCGCATATAACAGTGACAGCTCGCAGATGCCCCTATCTAACAGTGACAGCTCGGGCGGATGAAGCCCAGATATAAAAACAGTAATTTTCTACAGATGTCCCTAATTAACAGTGACAACTCACAGATGCCCCACATAACAATGATAACTCACAGATGCCCCATATAACTGTTACAGCTCATAGATGCCCCATGTAACAGTGACAGCTCACAGATGCCCAACACAGAAGTAGCAGGTAATGTATTAAACAAAGTATCAAAATTTATTAAAAAGTCTCCAACACATGAACTTTCAAGTAATCCCAACTTTGTACTTGCGGTTTCATATAGGCTCAAGTCCATAGGAGGCGCATTAATATATTTCATTTATGCAATGAATCTGCTGCAAGCATAGCATTGCTTTCCAAAAGAGTGAGAACATGATAGCATAGGCGTTATTTATACTATATAGTGTATCTATAATCAACATGATATTACAAGATGTTTCTATAAGAAGCCTTTTAAGCCTAATTGCTCATTCATTCCGGCCGGGATCAGCGTATTCAAAGTGTGGATCCATCTAGCTTCTCGCTGTAGGAGCAGTGGAGTTGGTTTCTTTTTTTTTTTTCCAAAAAATACTTCCTAACTCCAACACCATGTAAATCGTAAACTGCAGATGTATCAGGTCTAAACACTCCGGTCATACGGAAAAAACAAACACACCTAAAACGATTGAAAACTCAGGAGATGCATTGGAGGCAAGGCAATATGGGGTTGCTAAAATCCCCTTGGTTGGGCGATTGTATCACCGCTTCCTTTACCTCCAAATCAAGGGGAGTGGCAATTTATTTTCATAAATCGCTGTCCCCTATAGTACATGAGTCTCATGCTGATCCTGAGGGACGTTTCCTCTTCCTAAACATCAACATTAAAGGTGTTGTCTCGCTACAATGATTGGGTTTTAATTAAAAGATCTTTAAAAAACAAGCAGCATTGCAATATATGTTCATTACAAATGTCCTACTGATTATTGGAGTTATCACTGTTAGTGAGTTAGTGCATCAGCTCCTGATAATACTATAAGCAGTCCAACCTGTTGTCTTTTCTCACTGGCTGTCTGTGCTGGTGAACTGATCACTTTAGGTCAGAGCACAGAGCCCGTTGCACAAGTTATGCTTCTGTAGGGAAGGGCGGGCGAGGGCTTGGCTTCTGTGTCTGTGTGGATTAACCTGTGTGTGCCTGCTCCCTCCGCTCTCTACACAGAATGAGGAGAGCAGGGTGAGGTGATCTGTGGTTCAGTACGATGTGGACAGCAGTGAAGTGTGTTACTTTAATCATGATGTGTCTGTGGAGCTCTGACTATACTAATAAGAAACAGATAGGGGGGTCATGTGATAGGTTAAGCTCTGCTGTATTAGTGACACATCGTGATTATAGTACCACACTTCACAGCTGCCTGTGGTCTGTTCTGACCGTTGTTTGTTTGTTGTTGCTGGAGATGTGAGATTTGTATGCTGAGCAGGGGGTATAGGAAACACTTGGCATCCCCCCTGCTCTGCTATTAGCATACACAGTTCTCAGACCTCTCCACACTCATAGATCAGCTCCTCCTGTCTCCTGACTGTGGAGACGGGGTGCAGCAAGAGCCTGCCAGCCGACTTGGCAGGCACACACAGGGTTAACTTGGCAGGCAAACCCCCTCGTCCCCCCTCTCTGCTGATATTGACGTCTTATGGAGGAGAGCTTTCTGTGTGCTGCGGGAGGGGGGAAGAGGGAGGGAGAAGAGGCGACAAGAAAACACGTCCTAAATTCAAAAATCCTTTGCTGCCAGGAAGCATTGAAAGTAGGCTGAAAGCTTGTAATGAGGCAACTCCTTTAAATTAGATATTCACTTCTTAACATCTACATACCCAACCACTCCAATACTGACTTCTACTCCTCAATTTACAACTTCATAATCGGGTGACAACTCCACACGTTAATAACAGGGCTGTGGAGTCGGCAAGCCGAAGCCCAGACTCAGACTCCTCAATTTCCCAAACCCCCGACTCCCTCATACACGGCGCATGTTTAAGTGATAACTTTACTGTAGTAAAGTGGTAACAGCGTGGTTATAGCCACACTCAGCTTCCCGTAGGAAAACTAGTAGAGACATGCAGACACTGCCCAAAGCCAGATTATGCTTGGGCTAGCTTTCTGTTTTTTTGGAATACATACAAGTGGGACAAAACCGCTTAGGGACATGTATGATGTAGACTGTATAGGTCTAAGACTTTCTTTGTTGCCCATAACAACTAATCAGAGCCCCTTTCATTTTTTCAGAGCACTAAATGAAATGAAAGTTGAAGCAACAAAGAGTATGTTTACACTAACAGTTTTCTTTACCATCAAGATCTGCAGGCGTAAGGGAATCTGCACTATTCCACAGTAAAATCCAAAATACCAGATCCACATCAAATGTATAGATTTTCTGCTGTGGGTTGTCTTGTGGGAACTGAAAATTAAAAAACAAAATAACACAATGCGTGCAGGGCTGTGGAGTCGGCAAGCCGAAGCTCCGACTCCTCAATTTCCCAAACCTCCGAATCCGACTCACGACATCCTGACTCCCCTCATACACGCCGAATGTTTAAGTGATAACTTTACTGTAGTAAAATGTGTAACATCAGGCTTGTTATCACTTTATGATACAATAATCAAGCTATTTAGGTAAGATCGGACACTGATAAGCAAAAGGGTAACAATGTTTGATTCTTTTGAAAAACTTGTGGTAGAGTTGATGAAAAAGCGGTATTTTGTATCCAAGTCCAGTCTGCACCACCAACATTGGGAATTTGTGGAAAGAGACCTGGGATCAGATTTTAGTCAAGATTGCTCTGAATCTGATTCAGAGCACAGATGGATTCAGGCAGTGCTGAAACCAAGGTGGATTCCCAAATACTAACCAAAATAATAATAATTATCACCTTTTTAAGAGCATTTAACTAAGCAGGTTGCTAAATATTTGCTAAGTCCAATTTTGTATAATATGGGTCAGAGACTGTATATACAATTTACAGTAGCCTCATGTACAAACTGTAGTGGATGGAGAGATATGAGCTGAAAGTCACAAGTTCAAAACCATTGTTACCATTTTGCTTAGTCAGTGTAAATTATATTTATTGGATATGACTTTAGAAAACAAAAAAATCGTAAAATACTGCAAAACACTGCAGGAACATTTGTGGAGTCTCTGAATTTGTTCTGAGGAAAATAGTATGCCTCCATCAGATCCTGCAGTTACATGGACTCACATCTGATCTCATATATCCAGGCTAGAGAACAGCCTTCTCTTCACTAACTTGGGGGCAAAGCAGTGACCACAGGGGCAACATTTATAACCAATGTCAGGGTATAAAGAATTGCCTCAGCCACAGTCAGTTTTGGATGAATGGTTTAAACTCTTCTATTTCTTTGAAAGCAGGTGAAAAATTTTGTGAAAATCTTGTTTGACCTGGGAGCAGATCTTTCCCCCTGGGGCAGCGCTTTGCCTGCCTCCATGTATCATTACAACTCCTCATCTGATGGGGCTGAAGATTGGGAGCTGCTGCACTGGCCGGACCCAATTCCTCTTGCTCTTTTCATTCGAACTAGGTGACCAAACATATTAATATATTTTGGGAGTCGGTCCATTTTATGACGACTCCGACTCCTGCAAAATAGCCACCGACTCCACGACTCCAACTCCACAGCCCTGGTTAATAATTGGGGGGAGACATTGGCATTACAACCAGACTTGGATAGATCCTCTCACACTCACCAAGATTCACATACGATTTCCGCTGTCCTATCCCTCATAGGTCACTTTGCCCTATATGACCACTGGCGACCCTGAACCTATCCGCCAGAGACTATACATTTTACTCTCCAATACACAAAAGTCTCTCAAGGATAGATCTCTTTTTAATGCCACTGCATTGCTTCCATTCCATCTCCTCACCTGCCATTGAAAACATCATAATCTCTGATCACAGTTCCGTGACCTTTTCCATCTCTGGTGCCATTAGCTTACCCATTCTTTTAATTGGAGATTTCAATCCTATTTCATCAACTGTGAAGATTCTAAAAACTACTTAACCACACATTGGTCCAACTTCCGAGACAACAATATCATAAGTCATACATAGAGAACTTTTCTGGTTAACATCAACGCAGTGGTGAGAGGCCATGTGATTTCTTAAAGTAAAAAAAAAAAGGAAACACGCAAAAAAATTACCTTACTAAATTCTGACCTCACTCAGGCAAACCATAAAAATACAATGCTTCACCCAGAGACAAATACATCTCTACCAAATCCCTAATAGAAATCTTTTTACAAGGTCAAGCCAAATGGGGCATTGAATCCTTATGTAATTGTCAAGTTGATGATTTAAGGAAAAAACATAAAAATCTGTTTTATCATTACATTCTTATTAAGCTCATCAGATAGTTTGTTTAAACTGCTTTTACTGCTATATAACCTTATTGAAGTATCAGATATCTTCAACACAGTTTTCCTTGAGACGGATGCAGTGCCTGCTAACAGCAAACGATTCAAGGCCTCCCTCCTCCCCAGATGATACAGAGGAGAGTTCAGGAATGTGTATTATCAGTTCATGCCTAATGCGTAGATACCAATTCGAATTTGTCTCTCAGCAACCGCCAATTAACCAATCATATAGTGATAGAATAGTCATGTGATTAAAAGTTCTATTGGAATGTAACTTGCTGTGATTAAAGCAGATTTATGCTCCAGACTGACCGTGTGGGTTGTATCTCTCATAGCTCAGAGCTGTCGACAGCTTTAATAACATTAATTTGGAGGAGACATCTAATTGGATGAGAAGTAGAAAGAAAAGATACTTCTACACCTAATTTATCATTTTGACATAATGATTCAGATGGGGAAACAGAATAAGCTTCCCCTCCCCAGAGGGGGAAAACCACAACCTTCCAAATCACATACTCTAAATCTGCAATTTTTGCGAAATGTTTTACTGATTTTTACCAGGACCCCATGACTCAGAAAACACTTTGTCCTTTCTAAATGGTGTATCCTTACTGAAACTTTGGACACCAGTTTGGCTCCACAGGCTGACATCACTAATACGGAGGTCTACTATGTGCTTGCTCGCCTGCTTAATAACAAAACCCCGGGTCTGGTGGGCCTTCCCTCAGAATACTATAGGATTCTACAATATGATACAACCCAACACTTAACAAAATATTTAAATGCAGTGTATAGGGGATATATAGGGCTCCTGGATTTCAACGATTCATGAACCATTCTGATTCTGAAACCTGACAGAGACCCCACTTTGACCCAATCGAACCACCCCATCTCATTGCTTAACCAGGATTATAAAATCTTAAAACTCCTAGCGGATAGAATGCAATCTATAATAGGCCCCCTACTTACTGCCTCCCAATTAGGTTTTCTCCCACATAGACATTCCACTGCTGGAATTTGGATGATGGTTTCCGCGACTACTCAATTCTAAGATCATACAAAACACACTACCATGCTATTGAGCCTGGATGTAAAAAAAAAAAAAAGGCCTCTGACTCAGTCTTGTGGCAATTCCTAAATACTTCTTTACGATACTGTGGCTTTGGAGGTAAATTTCTCTCTTTTCTGGGCCACAGCCAGTCCTATTCTAGCACTTTTCTGACAGTCAATGGTCTTAACTTCAATCCCATTCCAATTTTCAGAGGCACCTGCCACGGTTGCCCTCTCTCTCCAGTTCTTTCAATCTCCCAATAGATCCTCTCATTCGCCACATTGAAACGGTAACTACATTCATAAGCACTTGCTCCGGTTACAGGAAAATCAAACTAAAAGCCTTTGCAGATGATTTATTAGGCCAAGTTCACACGGCTTATTTGGGCACGTATTTCGGCCCCGTAATTAGTACGTACTGCAACTGAATACGGGCGGGAAATACGGCCCAGTCATTACGGTAATCCCCCCAGTTCTCATAGAGAACTATGGATTACGTCTCCTCTCCCCGGCTCGGAGAATCCGTCCGAGCGGAGGAAAGGACATGTCATTTACTAGCGGCGTATACGCGCCGCTAGTAATGATAGTCTATGGGCCGGCGAGGTGTCGGGCCCCCCCCCCCCCGCCCCCCTCCACACGCGTAATTGCGGGGCTATTACGCCCTGCATTAGCCATGTGGGAAAATCGCCTTAATCTACCTCACTGATCCAGCCCATTGTTTTCCTTGCATTATGTCTGACATCCACACTTTTGGAATCCTATTAGGTTTCAAGGTGAACGAACAAATCAAAAGCTTTGCTCCTAAAAGGTCAAACATACTCAGCTAGGTCCTCACGATATCCCTTTCAATGGCAATCAAATTCCTTGACCTATTTTGGGGTGCAAATCAGCAAGCTTTTTATATGCCCAAAACTGACCATTCCTCAGATCCTTAGATTTCTATGTCTCCACATGAAACAACCCTACTTTATCTTTTGTGGGCAGGGCTAACTTTCCTAAAATGATCATGTTTCCTAACCTACATATTCCAATCCTTACCGATATATCTTAGACCCCGAGAACTACAAACTTTCAACTCCTCGGGAAATTCATTTTGAATAATCATAGATCACGCATTAGTTTTATAATCCTACATCAAAATCGTTCTAATGGAGGAATTCCTTTTCCCTGAATCCAAATTTACAATTTGGTAGTTCATCTTAGAATAATTGGAGACTGGATACTGAACATGTCTTTCACAGTCGTGATAATTTGATCCCAACAAATCCCTAAACAACCTCTCCCATACTCAGAAATATAAGCCTCTAATAATGGTCATCTAGAGGACTTGGACAAAGTATAGAAAGATTCTCGGGCTTAATTCTATTCTCTTCACCTACCCTTGATAAACAACCCAACTGTTCAGGGCAGGTATGCGCATGGCAGATTCCATTACTGGCATTTCGGAGGAATCGAGCACATTAGCGCCATGGTGGATACATCCACAAACCAACCGCTATTCTTTAATGAAGCTAAATTAAAATTTCCTTTGATTTTCTTGTCTATTAAACAGATCTAAGGGCCAGATCACGCGCTATCATAACTTATTAAGCTCTTCCTTTGATTACGCCAACACGCAGTCGGGTCTAGCCTACTGGGTTGAGTATATTGACTCATTATCATCAGAAGACATACTGACATCCTTAACCTCCGCAGCAAAATATTTACCTTCCATGTCATAGTGGGAGATGGAGTTTTGAATTGCCCATAGGGCTTATTTCTATTTCTCCCCACACAGAGGATATAGAATGGGCAAATCTTCCATGCTTGTCCCAAATGCCTAACCGCCCACTGCTTCTGGACCTGTGATAAGATTAGGACATTCTGGTCTCTAATGCATTCCTTTGTCCCTACTCACTTATTCCCCTCCTGTCCCGATATTACACAATGGAGTCTTACTGGCATTTTGCCCTCTGAGCCTACCTAACTTCTCCAAGTCTCCCCAAAAAAACTGCCATTTTACATTTCAGCGGCAGCTAGAAAATCTATTTTACAATGCTGGTTACACTCTGTCTGTCTCACTCATTTGTCACAGTCTAACATATTATAGATAGACACATGGCTAAGTGACTCCATCCATACCCTCCATCCATATCCTCCTCCACCCCCCACCAGCCCACATACAATAGCCACTCCCACACAAGCCCAATACATTGTACCTCCAAGTTTTCCTTGCTCACTTCACCACTTTCTAAAGTAAACAACACTATAAACACAAAGTAAAAAGTGAAACCCCTAATCACAGGGTCAGGGACAGGTGTGCAATCAGGGCCAAGTGTACGCTGCCACTATAGAACCGCTTATATAACCTATACCACCACCATATAGAGACCACATAGTATTCAGACACCAGCTCAGGTCACATCACATAGCTACAGCACTGATCCAACACAGAAGGAAAATAAACCCTGACATCCATGGACTCACAGGAGACGTTTCATCTGATGAGTCGTTCCCTTCTCTCAAGAGTTGTTCTTTTTCCCTTTTCTTCTCCATACAGTCCAGACCACCATGATGATTTCTCCCAGCCACCACTCATCCCTACAGAATTTACACACAAAAATCCTCACTTTTCCAGCACCTCTTTACCTATTCCTAACCTTGTACAAACTTCCCAGAGGTGGAAGAGCGGGTGCAGGTCATAGCTTAGAAGCACAGTCTCCTAGAGGGTGGGGTGGGAGAGGGTGGAGGACTAACCTTCTGGAGATTGTGCTAAGGCTATGGCCTCTAACCTATATTACCAGGTAGGTAGGCAAGTCCCTAGATAGGTAGGTAAGGCCCCATGTAGCTAGATAGGCCCTATTTAAGTAGATAGACCCCATTGCTAGGCCCTAGGTAAGTAGTCTAGTCCTAGGCAGGTTGGTGGGTAGGCCCAAGGTAGGTACCTATGTCAACACTAGCGTCCAGTCACTGGTTGGCCTTAGTCATACCAAGCTGAATAGCGGAACAGAGCACCGGTGGTTTCACCGAGTCCCCTAAAGAGGCTATCGGTCAATGTTTGCTCTCTTTCCCGATCATCTCTCTTGATAACTATTCTGCACTCACAGAACTCTACTTATGACTGTTTAGAAACTATGCTCATCTCTGTGTTGATGACAATCATATGAAATGTCTCTTGGACCGCAACTAGTATTACCACCATACTAGGGACAATATCAGGAAGTATTTGGTTCCCCCTTTTTTCGCTTTGTTAATCTTGATGATGTCTTCTACACAAACTCTCAGTTCAATGAAGTACATACACCATACCCATCGTCTCGTCATTTATGATCATATGAAATGCTTTTGGTACTTCATCGAACAATAAATCTGCTCTGGAGACACTGTTGAGATAGGTTTGCTATTCTCTTATATGACTCGTAACAGTTCTTATTTTTCTTCTGCAAAATTCAATAGAAAGAAGATTTGGAAAAAAAAAAAAACTTTGCCACATATGTGAACCAGGCCTGACATTATGTAACAAAAAACATAAATAAAGATCTCGTGGTGCCTGGAATCTTATTCTAGGTATTTATGAGCTACGGATACCAAATATACCATCCATTTCATGTAATTTTAGGGGCTCTTGTTTTTAAGACATTGCTGACATCACTAATTGTTCTTATGATTATTTTCCCACCAATGTTTGCATACTGTTACTATACATTAAACTGTTACCGTACAATATACTTATGATCCACTGTTACTATACAGTATACTGCTATACTTGATATACAGTTACTGTACATTATACGTGATATACTGTTACTTTACATTATACATTATATAACCCTAGCTGTATACTTTATATTATACATTGTATTTAGAATATACAATTAAATATACAAATAGTAACAGTATATTATTTGTATATATTTCTGTTGATGGTGTTGCTGTTGGACAGTAGAGCTAAAGAAAAAAAAAAAGATCACAGAACCTTTTGTTAACAGAAATCATATTGACACCACTGAACACTGTACTTTGTTTGATGAAACATGGCACAAAAAAGAGATGAAATATGTTTTAATTTCATAGGTAGAAAATTTCCCGCTCTTAGCTTGGAGTAGCAAAAATATGGGAATGTAATCCAGATACTCATGAACGTTTAGCGCTTTAAAATTCAATGCACAACATTGAGGCATTTGGCTATTGTAGACTTGGCTGTAACATGAACATCAGATTGTATTAACTACACAATCATATAGATGGAATTCCAGATTGTCTTAGTTATGTAAACATCAAACAGGGTGAATGATTTCACCAGGAAATGAAGTCCATGGAAGAATGGTACCATGGACAATGGAGAACGCATCTGATGGTGGACAACTGTTGGAATGTCCAGCAATATCTCACTGCAGAGATTACAGAAATGTGGTCTCAATAATGAAATGTTTGTTGTTTACATTTTAGGCTTTTTGGATTTTCATACTTTTAGCTTTCGATAAGCAATCATTACATGTATAATAAAATATGTATGAATGTATAAATTCACATGGATGTGTCATAACTTTATAAGTAGAGCTGATGGAGAAAAACTTATGTCATTTTTAGAGTCTATAAACCCTAAATAACCCAAAAGGATTCTAACATGTCAAACAACCAAAAGTGGTCTTCCCTTGTAGATCATATAAAAAACTACTTCCAGTTTTCTAATCCTGTGTGCATTTTGTGCTTAGCGTTCAGATATGTTCAGATGGTGTATAGCGCCGAATACTGTGCGCACAGCTATATGCCTGCTGTTTTAGCACGTACTTCTAAAGCGTTCCAGCACGGCCCCCATCCACCCTCCTTTTTCCTGGCGCGTAAGCAGGGGAAAGAAGTGACATGCTCAGTATGCACTGGGGAACGTGCGGTAAAATCATAGCACTCAATGAGTGCTATTATTTTACCATATTTGCAGGGCACACTTCGGGCGAATTGCAGCACAACTACGCCCCAAAGTACGGTCCGCAAATACGCTGTGTGAACACCCCCTTACTCACTAGCAGTAAGGACTCTGTTTTTTTTAATCCATTTTATGTACTCCTATTTTAAAAGTTTTTTAAAGTAAATCATCATAAAAATAGGCCACACCCAGAGCTTACAATGCTTTAAAACAAAGGCCACAGGCTACGGGCACACAACTAATCCAGCATCATTGACTAGTTATGTTCAAGAGAAAAATCATAAAACTCATTAGTATAGGCAACTATTAAATATTTAACTATATTTTCCTCTCCATAGGTCCCTACAGCTGGAGATGTGAGCAAGGTTTGGTGGTGTTGTCCAAATATCAACTTTTTTCAGAGAAGGTATTTATTCTTCTCAGTGCAGTGACTAAAGGATGTGATCCCCACCTTTGGGCTAGCACTGCAATCTAATGGCCATAGACCACTTGCTAAATTTGAAAACAGATTGTAAGACATTGTTGAGACAAGTAATACTAAATGGAAACGCTCAGTATCCTTTTTAGCTGGGGAATTGTTTGCTGATACCAAGTAGGTGTAACTACAATTCTTCAAAAGATGATGCCCACCACCCAATGACAGTATCAGGGGCGTAACTAAAAAGCCGGGCCCCCCATAGCAACTTTTGGAGGGGGGCCCCCCCCCCCGTAAACCCAGCCCATGTAACTTACCATCTCTCACCATCATATGCTACCAAAAAAATCCCACAATACTAAACCAACTTCCCAATAAGCTATTACATAAGGACCTGATTAACCCCCAAACCGCCCAAAAATTCCCCCACATGTGATAAATAATCCCCCCCTACACTATTACTGATCAGTACACAAAGACCAATACTGTCTAAATAATAATAAAAAAATTTATAGTGACCAATAGTGGTATAACCAGTGTACACGGGGCTCTGCAATGTATAAAACCACCAACAGGCCCATTAGTGGTAGACCCCAGGTACAAGCTCTGAAACTGAAAAAACCACCATCGTGACCATTTTGGGGTTTAGACAGCAGTGTAACAGTCTGCAGCGATATTACCCCCATACGTGACCATTTTTTAGACAGCAGTGTCCAGCCTGGCAACTATAAGTGATTACAGTGCAGTTACATTTTGTACTCACAGGTGCGTTTCCTCCCAGGTTTGACTTTTTCTTTTTCTGATCCGTCCAGTCCGCCATCTTGATGCATCTCCCACCACTTTCCCTGAGATTTAACACAAATACTTAGAATTGACTTTTCCCAGCACCTGCCCCTGGCTTTGGGTGCATTTGGGCAGACAGGGTTTAGAAATATTGGGGCCCCAAAAGGGAAATTTTTAGGTACCCAAATATGCCATTAGGCGGCAGGGTTTAGGTATTATAGGGAGCCTACAGGTAAAAGGGGGTTGGTGGGCTATAGGGGCCCCTATAGGTGGGGTTTAGGTAGCAAAAGAGGCCCCATATAAGTAAAAAAGGCTTGTGGGGTATACAGGAGGCTTGTGGGGATACAGGCAGCATATGGGGGCTGTAAGGCGGGAATAGGGGGGCTGAAAAGGCAGGCAGGCATATAGGGGGCTGTATAGGCAGGCAGGCTTAAGGGGCTGTATGGGCGGGAGGATATGGGGGGGTGTATAGGCAGGCGGCTTATGGGGGGCTGTATAGGCAGGTAGGGGGGCTATAGGCAGGATAGGGGGGGGGTATGGGCAGGCATATGGGGGGGTTAGGCAGGCAAAAAGGGGGGGGGTTTTAGGCAGGCATAGGGGGGTATAGGCAGGCATATGGGGGGCTATGGCAGGCATATGGGGGCTATAGGGGGGGCATATGAGGGGTTATGGGCAGGCATATGGGGGGTATAGGCAGGCATATGGGGGTATAGGCAGGCATATGAGGGGGTATGGGCGGCTATGGGGGGGGGCAGGCGGGGGGATATAGGCAGGCACATGGGGGCCATAGGCGGGCTTGGGGTATAGGCAGGCAAGGGGCTTAGGCAGGCTATAGGGGGTATGGGCAGGCAATGGGGGCTATAGGCGGCAATGGGGGATAGGCGGGGCATATGGGGGATAGGCGGGTAAGGGGGGTATACAGGCATATGGGGGCTATAGGCAGGATATGGGGCATGGGCAGGCATATGGGGGTATAGGCGGGTATATGGGGGTATAGCGTAGGGGGCTATGGCAGGAATGGGGGCTATAGGCAGGCTTTTGGGGTATGGCAGGCAAGGGGGGGTTGGCGGGGCATAGGGGGGTATAGGCGGCTTTTGGGGGCTATAGGAGGCATGGGGGTAAGGCAGGAATGGGGGCGGTAAATAAGAAACAACTTACTCCCTGGGTCCACGTTCCCCCGGCTCCGCCCTGCGCTCTTCCGGGGGCTCTGCGCTCAGGCGGGCGGCGCGGTGATGTGACTCACCGCGCGCGCCCACAGAGCCGGCAGGGGGAAGTAACAGAGCGGACGATCGGCGCTCCGCCGTACTACCGAGCACGCGCCTCTGAACGCTGGGCCCCGGGGGGCCCCGGGGTTCAGGGGAGTAGCGCCCGGGGCCCCCCTGCACCCCGCCGCTTTCAGTGAACTTTAAATTATGCCGGGGCCCGGAGCGGCATTACCGGGGTATCGGACGCAGTAGCAGCTGCCCCCCGGGGCCCCCCACAATGTACCCCTGCTACCCCGGTAGTTACGCCACTGGACAGTATGCAGAAACAGCAACATCAGGTGAAATAATTAAAAGGTATGGATAATAGCGGTATATATCAAAGAATCCATATAGTCATGCTAAGTAACTGAAAACCCCCTAACTGTTATCCCCTCAAAACCCGGGGACAAAGGGTTTTCCCTTTTTCCAGATTGGATCCCTCCTCTATGGGGCCATACAGTGCTTGACGTCAGTAACGTCCAGGATGGATACCTTTAACCTGAGTTTAACCTGCATTATGAAGCATAAAACCAGACTAGTAACCAAAAGCCTTGCAGCTCGTACCTGCTCCCCACAAGTTCCTGGCGGCAGTGAGCTTTCTCACACTCTAGATTATATAATTCCACCCCAAATGGTTTCATTTTCGTGACCTCATAGATTAGCCTCAAGATGTAATTAAAGGATGTTTCACAATAAACACACAGCATTGTATCATTATTAATGGTTTTATCATGTAGCCATTTTTGGCAAAACAAATAAAATAGAAAAATGCAGTTTGCAAAAATATTGAAGTAAAAATCCCAATGAATGGTTTATTTTTCTTAAAAACAATCAAACAAACCCTGATCATAGGCCCTACTAGGGTATACAGATGTCACAGAGTATGATCCTGGGAGCAGAGAGCGCTAAGTATTAAGGAGGTTTTCCCACTACAAACATTGATGTCATTAATAGGATAGGATATGCCATCAATGTTCGATAGGTGCGGGTCCCACATCTGGGACCCGCACCTATCTTGAGAACAAACCCTGAAACCGCTCTGTTTTGAATGGGAATGTGGTTAGAAGACACATGTTGAAATCATGACATGCAAAACAGAGAGGCTGTGGGGCCCATTTCTCAACATAGGTCCCACATCTGGGATATGCCATCAAGGTTTGTGGTGAAAAAACCCCTTAAAGTGTCTATTGAATGCACAGGGTGGGGAGAGGGTAAGCAGGATAAAGCGGGAAGTCTGTAAGATGCAGCTTTAGACAGTAGTTGTAGAGCAAGGGGGTGTAGTTTTGGCAACTTCAGCGGACAGCCCAGTGACCTGCAGCAGTAGTTACTTACTGTCTGTGGCATTAAGTATCTACATGTTTCACCCTGGAAATTTGCATCTGAGGGACTAGAGTGCATCAGTATTCAAGCTGGTTTAGGTCTCATTTATGCTTTAATATTTTGCATTGTAATTGCTTTGAATTGTTGAGGGCCCATAACCACTAACCATTAAAAGCTGCAATTATTGTTCTGTGGGTAGTGGTATTAATGAGCACTGTCAGCATAGCTTATTGCCTGGACACAGTGGTGGCATGTACTGATTAATATGAGGGTATTGATGAACTAAGTGAGCACTGTATGGCAGTATTATATGCATCACATTGAGCTTTCTTTTGTGTTACTTTTTACAGCTATTGAATTTCATTACTTGTGGGGGGGAGGTCATTATTTCACCCTAAAGCAGTGTAATATGCTGCCAGCTGTGTACAGATATGGAGCATTGAGACAGATTGAGCGGGAGTACTTGACTTTGCTTATTTTTTTTTTTACACTACAAAGTGCTAGACTTACAAAGATTAAGCAACTTTGGTCTGGGACATACTGTATTTTGTGGATCATTTTTACACAGTGTGCTTTATAAATCAACAATATAGCCTTTCTTTTCAATAGGATTTTTAAATCCCATCATTAAAAGAACAACAAAAACTCTCACAAGAAAAAGCCATAGCTTACGACAGCCTGGTTACAGTTAAAGGGAATCTGTAATCAAATTTTTTTATTTTTTTTAAATCGATGAAATGTTGTGTGTTCATTTTTGTCTAAATTTTTAGCATATTTTTTTCTTTCATTCAATTTGTGGTAAATATTAAAAAATACATAATAGTTTTCAAGGTTTCCCACTCTTAGCCACCAGAGGGAGCACATCCAAGATAAAAACATTTTGGTCCATGTACAAAGATCATGAATTACGTCTTGCTGTAAATGTGGGCTGGTCTGGTGGTGACCTCACAAGCCTCACCCTTCCCTGTGTGCATAAGGAGGGGGAGGTGGATTGAATCTCCATTTTGTTGGTGACTAAGGACACCATACAGAGCTGCTGTATCCATAGCTGAAAAAGGAATAACCAGAGTGAAATTGTGATTACATTTAGGGGATGTTCACACAGAGTCTTTGACTCCATGTTACATACGCTTTTCGATACGTGTTTGGATCGATCTGTCAGTCCCCAAACAGACACAAGCACATATCGAATAAATAGCAGTGTGATTTTACATTGCTGTTTATTAGAAACACGCATCGGCGTTCACACGAGTGATTGGCGATGCGCTTCTCACTGCGTCTTTCGCATCTGTTCCAGGAATTGTCATTTCAATTTTTCGTCCAAAAGACGCAGCAGGAGCCCTATGTAAAACTATAGGGTGCGATTCTGCTGCAGCCAAAATGGATCCAAACACTTAGCTGCGTTTTGCATCCGAAAGACGCTACATTTTTAGATGCGCTTTTCGGACCCAACACGGATCCAAAGACTCGGTGTTCACTAGTTCCTGGGATAGGGTTGCCATTCCCTTCCTAGATGTATATTTAAAGGGTCACGTAGATTTGGGGATCATCACCACCTCATTATACCGAAAACCCAATGCCGGTAATTCCATTTTAAAAGCCAATAGCTGTCACTCGCCACATACGATCAGAGCCATACCTTATGGCGAAAATTTAAGAGCTAGGAGAAATTGTACCCTACAAAAGGATTATGAAAAAGTGGAAAAAACAATAGATACCAGGTTAAAAAAGAGGAGATATAACAAAAAATACTTGGAAGTAGCGAAACAAAAAATTAAATATAAAACACAGGCACAATTATTGGAGCCCACTAAACCAACATTACAACATTACCAGAGAACCATGACAGACAGATTAATTTTTTCCACCAGATTTAGTAACAATTTTTGGGAGATCAAAAAAATCTTTTTAAAGAACATTAACATCCTACGACAGGATGATATGTTAGCAAATATTTTAGATAAAGGAATTGAATGTGTCCCGAAAAGAGCTAAGACCATTGGGGATATGATTTCGCCCAGTACTTTCTCTGGCAGTTTAGACATTTCTGGAAAAACTTGGCTCTCTCAGAAAGGTTTTTTCTTATGTGGGGGTGGCCGATGTGGAACTTGTAAATATGCCACAAAAACTGCTACCTTCACGGATACAAAAAGTTTAAGCAACTATAAGATCAACCATTTTCTCAATTGTAACAGCAACTATGTTATTTATATCATTGAGTGTATTAGCTGCCAGAAAAAATACGTAGGCAGCACAATAAGGAAGTTAAAAACACGTATTTCTGAACATGTACTTTCTATTAAAAACCAACAGGGGCATGTGTCGGGAGTTGCTAGACATTTTACCGAGTGCCATCAAGGGAATCTATCTAGTTTTAAATATTATGCGATTGAATATATAGCTTGCCCATACCGGGGAAGGGAACCGAATGAAGAAATTGAGACAGAAGGAAGCGTTCTGGATTCTGAAGTTGAGCACACGCATACCGGAGGGTATGAATTCTCGCACTGATCTCCTCTATATACATTGAGTGTTATAGGTATTATGTCTTTACAATGCATTACGTGGTGTTCGGGGTTTTTTACTTTTCTATGTTTAGGTTATACAAACATATAAGGAGTCTACTTCATACAGATTCCGGTGTACCTGTATTCTGTTCCAGGGTTCCGGTCCCTGTTTCATTTGAGTCACGTGTTATCATCTTTAGGATTTTATTGGTTGTTATTTATTTTAAATACGACGGCATAATCTAGAGAATTTACTGTGAACAAGGGCTCATTAGCCCGAAACGCGTTAGTCAAGGTAACTACGTGCCCGTTGTCATTTTGCTGTCTTTTAACTTTTCTAATAAAGTGAGTGTTCTATACAATTTTACCGGGGGGAAGTTTGTTTGCGGGCCATCCCGTGCTGTACCCCGGATTGTCTTCTTTTCCCCCTGTTTGGCATGCGTTTGGGGCCGGGCAGCTCCCGGGACGGTATTCACTCCATCCCTGAGGTTGTTTGGGACTTATTGTACGTCTAAAAAAGGGTGAGCCACATTCTATTTTTGTTTGCGTGTCGGTGTGACATCCCCCTTACTCTATTTCCATGGAATGCAGAAGGAAGCCACAGTATATGTCTGCTCCCTGTACGGTCTCCACAGGTGGCAACGTCTACCATATCCTTTAACGATGTGTACGACAGGGGAAAAAAAGAAAACGACGTAGTCAGAGGGGAACGCGTGAAACGGGAGGAACAAAAGAGGAACGACGGTGTAGAGGGGTGTCAGTTAACAGGGGGAAACTAAAGAGGAACGACTGTACAAAGGAGGAAAAAAAGAGAACACGTGTGTCAGAGGGGAACGAGTGTACGACAGGGGAACTAAAGGGGAAAGATGAATGTCAAAAGGGGAACGCTACATTACGGGAGGAACTAAAGGGGAGCGATGTGTGTCAGATGGTGCATGGTACGACAGGAGGAAAAAAAGAGGAACAAATTTATGACGGGAGGAACTAAAGAGGAACGAGGTGTCGAGGGGTACGCATGTATGACAGGAGGAAAAAGAGGAACGACGTGGCAGGGGGGTACGACTGTATGCAGGGGAACTAAAGAGGAACGCGTGTTCAGAGGGGTACGACGTGTAGACAGGAGGAACTAAAGAGGAACGACTTGTAAGGGTACACGTGTACACAGGGGAATAAACAGGAACGCGTGTGTCAGAGGGCTCGACGTGTAGACAGGAGGAACTAAAACGGAAGGGTGCAGATGGGTACGCATGTACGACGGAGGAACAAAAATGGGAATGACGTGTGTCAAGGAGTACAACGTTAAGACAGGGGAAAAAGAGGAACGATGTGTGTCAAGGGGTACACGTGTACGAAGGGAGGAACGACTGTAGACGGGAGGAATAAAAGGAACGGGCAAGGGGAACGGGTACAAAAGGGGGAAAAAAGAGGAACTCCCGAACGGGTCTGGCGCGAAATCCCCGCCGCGGAGAGGAGTTGGCATCAACCCCCCCAAGAACGGATTTTGGCATAACACCCGAAAGAATCAAATGTTCAGCATCAGAAGGAGAGTATTTTATTGCACCAAAAAAAAGAGGATTTTAGCCCAAAACCCATTTAAAAAAAAAATTTTTTTGCGCAGAAGCGAGAGAATTTTATTAGTGTCAAAAAAGTAAATAAAAGGATTTTAGCGCAAAAATCCCTTTAAAAAATAAAATTTTTTTTCGTCAGAAGGAGGAACTAGGTTGCAGAAAAAAATTGAATTGTGCAAAAATCGTTTGAAAAAAAACACAATCATTTATTGGAACGAGGCTGTCGGGGACCGTTGCCTTTCCCTGGCAGCCCTTGCTGGAGCCCCCAGGGGGCCCCCCAATTAATAGCTGCCCTCTGGCCTCCCCAACATGGTTCCCTGCTTCCTGAGACAATAGAGCAGCTGAGCCACAGCAAGGGGGTCTACTGAAGTTAACCAGAGGGGAATCGTTTCAAGTCTCTTACCTACAGTATTTACTTTATGGCAACTTCCTTTGTGTTGTGCAATTTACTCAGCAGAGAACTATCTCTGAAGGGGGGCAGGGCTCTTACACACATGAAGCTGTATAACTTTTTTATAGGCTCACAATTAAAGTTACAGCAACTGGGAATAAAAAGATGATAGAAAACACACACATTACTGCAAAAAAAAAAATAATAATAATTGCGACACAATCCCTTTAAGGGTTTCCAGTATAACCAATTCAACCAACAATTCAAATCCTGCTCTTCTGCAGCACACATATTCCAGTGGTTTTTGAATCCTATTATTCACAGTAAATAGATGCCATACATCCATGTGACCCTCATTGTGCAGCCATGACAAAAATGGCAAAATGTCTGCCAAAAAATCTTCCCGGTTAATTACATTTACTCAAAAAGGAAGAACCTTAAAATATAATTTTTATTAATATCAATAAAAATATGTACAAAAAAGGACAGCACTACTATCACAAAAAGGTCAAAGACAAGACAAAATACACTATAACTTATCGTAGTCTACAAATACAGGGAAAATACATCTTTTTAGTTTAGAGGTTCTCTTTTTTCCTTACATAGGGTGAGGTTCCAGATAGGGGCACCCTTATTGGGTCAAATTCTCTGTATTTGTAGTTCTATTTTTAGGTTCTTCCTTTTCGAGTAAACATAATTGTGCAGCCAATCCCTAGTCCCAGTGGTGATGCTTACATGCTGGGCTGCCATCAGTAATTTCATGGGCCCTCAGCTAGAGCATCTGGCCTCTCCTGTCCATTTACCGGTTCCTGTCTTGCTATCTAGTTCCAGTCTCCTAACATCTTAGCATGCTCATACTACCCATATGGCCCCTTTGCTTACATGCATGCCTTACTGCACGCAACCAGTGATCGGCAGTCAACATAACTGCATCATGGCATCTAAAATGTTAGTAAGGGGTTGGGCCCACCACTGTGATGCAATCATGGTTAGCTATTTTGTTCAGCAATACACGTATGTTAGTGCTGTAATATCGTATACCACGCCAGAAATTAGCCTTGGCAAGGGGTATCCTCTTCATTAACCCCACGAATCACGTACTCATTTAAGAAAAACACCTCAAGGCTTAATACGATTCATAATTATTTTCATTTTCTGCAAATACGACATTGTGATACGTCCATGGAAATACAATCAACAACGTAAAATATATAGAGATACGAACGAAGTGGTAACCTGGCGCAGTAACCGAGGAAAGTCCTCTAATTCAGTCAATCCAAATGTGGTACGGCATATTCACGAGTCCTCAGTGCTGATGACCGGACCCTCAACAGAGCTGAAGAGAGAGCTCGCGCATCCTGGCGCCCTTTCGGAAGAAACACTTCCTTTTTCAAGCATGTGCTGTCGGTGACAGGTAAATCTATATATACTCTATCTTAATCACGTGATGATCCATTCATAAAAATGTAACAAACATACACAACTTTTTTAAATTGCTTAACCATTCAAGCAACACACAATAGCTATTTTGTTGCCATGGCTGCTGGGGGCTTAATGAAGGCCTCCAGGCCTGTCATGGTTGCATTTCTATTAATCAATAAAATGCCTATAGAAGTACAGCAGTATACAACACAAGTGATCAAACAATTGCATGTTTAAGTCTTCTAGAGGGACTAAAATTTAGAGTAAAAAAAAAGTTTTACAAAATAAATAGAATAAAAAAAAAATTCTATTTATCATGTCAAAAAAAAATTAATGAAAAACATTACCATAATTGGCTTTGCTGAATCCTATAGAGTCTAATCCGACACAATATTATGTCATTTATCCTGCATTGGTGAACGCTGTTTATTAAAAAAAAAAAAAAAAAAGCACCAGAATTTTTGGGGGCTATTCCACCCCCTAGAAAAAAATGGAATAAAAAAAAAAGATCAAAATGTCGCATTTACTCCAAACTTGTAACAATAATGAAAATTACACCCAAAAAAAGTCACTACTCACAAAAAAGTTAGTGATATTTGGATTTTGGTTGAAATTTCAGCATGAGCATATTTTTTTTTTTCTTTAAATAAGCTAAATGAGAGCATCTCTTAGCTTAAGAATGCACGTGTTCAATGTGTCAGTACTTTTTGCACAATTTGCTTATCTCTAACAAGAGCTTAATGGCAAAATTCAGAACAGATGCTTGATCCCTAAATCGCCCAATATCTAATCATCATCATCATGCTGTTCACATTTTTTCATCATGAGATTAAGAAAACACATTACAATTGATCAACAGTACCTCGCCATTGTGAGGCTTCAAACAGGAGAGTCATTAGCAGGTTGCAACAGAGGTACAGAGAGACTGGAAGAGTCACAGAAAGACAAAGAAGTGGACGTCCTTTGGCTCCATCACACACTGATGACCGCTTCATTGTAAGCAATACCCTGTGTAACCGGATGATGAATACCACACAACTCCAGGCACGTGTAAGGGAGGTGAGAGGCAACCAAGTGTCAGGTCAGACCATTTGTAATGGTTTACATGCTCGTCATCTAGGGTTAGGACCTGTAGTTCAACCTCATTTTTGCTGTTCAGGCAGGCTTCGTTCCAGTGCTCAGAGATACAGGAAACAGAGCAAAATGTGGGAGGGACTGAAAATACAAACTACTGTGAAAGGTTCATCAGTGAGAGCACAAAATGAGAGGGTGGAGGTTTGTTCTTCACCAACCATAGGAATACAGGGAAAAGGCGCAAAACAGTATGGGAATTGTAGTTGGTTATTCACATGCTGAAGCTACGACCACTCCTGCTGTGAGGAGCAACAATAGGAGGGAAAAAGCTCGAGGTTTAGGTGTAGGATAGGTGTTTTACTGTTGCTCTGTGTGTAATGACCTGCAGTCTTCTTTTAGGTCTCTTGTCCAAACACTTACTTGAAATCCTCCTTTTACATAAAAAAAAAAAATCTCAGTGAGGTTGTTTAGGATCAGCAAAATGGATTTATTTTATTTAACAGAAACAGGGTCATGGACTGGGAGAAAAAGTTACACGTGGGTAAGTAACTGGCTCAGTGATAAATTAAGGATGGCAATTAATGGTACTTACTCAGACTGGATCCCAGTTACTAGTGGGGTACCACAGGGTTCAGTATTCTCTTAATCTATTGTGCAATGCACAACAAGGTCATTAATGAATATACTAATCTTTGCAGATGATACTAAATTGTGTAAAGTAATCAACACAATAGAGGATAATGTGTTATTACAAAGGGATTTGGATAAGTTGGAGGCCTGGGCAGAGAAATGGCAGATAAGGTTTAACACAGATAAATGCAAGGTTATGCACATGGGAAATAAAATTCTATTCCTTGATTTCTTGATAAATGGAAAAACTCTTGGGAATCCTAGTGGACAGTAAACATAACTGTAGCAGCCAGTGTCAGACAGCAGGTCCCAATGCAAGCAGGATCATGGGGCGTATTAAAAGGAGCATAGATGCACATGATGAGAACATTATTCTCCCATTATATAAGTCACTGTTCAGACCATATATAATAAAAGGACTGGGTGGACTGCAATACTCAGAAAGATTATCAAGATTAGGGTTATTTAGTTTAGAGAAAACCCAGCCTCAGGGTGATGTAATAAATATATCGGTGGTCAATACAGAGATCTCTCCTAAGATCTATATATACCCAGGGCTGTATCCAGAACAAAGGGGCATCCTCTATGTCTTGAGGAAAGAAAGTTTCTACATAAACATAGAAAGGGATTCTTTACTGTAAGAGCAGCAAGACTCTGGAACTCGCTGCCAGAGGAACTTGTCATGGTGAATTCAATAACAGAGTTCAAAAAGGGTCTGGATACCTTTCTAGAGTGTAATATAACAAGTTATAGTGACTAGGATTCTGGAGAAGGGGTGATGATCCAAGGATTTCTTCTGATTGGAGCAAAGAAGGAATTTTTTTCCTAAAATGAGGACAATTGATTTTTACCTCATGGGGGTTTTTGCCTTCATTTGGATCAATAGCATATGTAAAACAAAAAGAAAAACAAAACAGAAAAGTAATGCCTTGTGTAGTATGAGGTTATATTTCTTTAGATATAAATTCACACTAGATTGTGTTATGCATGCGGCCGGCACCACTCACCACCAGTCTTTTCGTTTCACCAGAATATTAAGCGGTCGCAGCTCACTCCACACGCCTGATTCCACAATCCACATGGAATGATATAGGTAAAGTATTATAAACCAAGGTTCTAATTACCATGCCGAGTCCGATGTGGACAAGATCCCCAGACTTGCGTGTATCGGAATTATAGCGTTGACCCTCACTGTAAAAAATAAGGCATATACTTTATTTTGTACAAACGGACAAAATACGTTGGATATTGAACCTGAAGAAGCGACTTGTTCACGAAACGCGTAGTTACATTTGTACAAAATAAAATATATCCCTTATTTTGCGCTATCATTTCGATAAACAGTTTAATAAGTTCCGGGATCTTGGCCACATCGGACCTGGGGTTGATAATTATTAACTAAAAAATGCACCAAAGAAATCACAACCAAAATGTAACAATGGAATACTCCCAAATCATATAACTAACACAAATAGAAAGAAAAGGAGCTTAATCCACCACCAAATACTACCAAAAACCTTTATTAAATAATTTTAAAATCTCACAACATTACAAGGGTACCCCTTGTGGAAGCATTTAACTGGCTAAACGTACGTCGGGGTGACTGAGGTATATGGACTTAACAGAAACATGGGTAATTTACTTTTACTTTAACAAATTGTACTTGTAGATATTGGTGTATAGGTCTAGATGAAGTTACTTATGGGTTACATGTATCTACTGGAGGTATCCATACATTGATAATTCTCTTCATATATGTGACCTTTCACCTATTACCCTATATGTTTTGTACACTTTTTTTGTAGTATTATGCGCCTTTGTATACAACTATGGGATCTCGTCTTTTGTAATGTTGTGAGATTATTTAATAAAGGTTTTTGGTATTTGGTGGTGGATTAAGCTCCTTTTCTTTCTATTTGTGTTAGTTTCTGGGGTTGATAATTACAGCCTTTGTTTATAATACTTTACCTGGATCAACACTATAGCACAATAGGCTGATGGACGGCTGTCTTTTTTCAGCCTTACAAAGTATGTAACAAGGGCCACTCTTGTTCTTGTACTGTGATGCATACCAGACAAAATCATCAACAAAAGCCGCACTGTTTTTAGAGGGGAAAAAATCATGATTTTAAAGAATGGTCTTAAAAGTTAACAGTAAAATGTGTTTGTAACCTAAACTAGTGTACTACATGCTACATCTTGTCAAACGGAACGGATACGTACCAAAAGGAAGTGCAGTTCTTAAAGGGACTTTGAAAAACAGCAGCAGGTTGTTCTTAGGAAGATGAGACATAGGGGATATTCGGATAAAACCTTGGAATGGTCAAAAAAGAAGGTAGAATTGATGTCACATGATAGCCTACTGGTCGAAAACAATAAAAAGAGGGAACAGAAAGGCTTTTCAGTGATTACTTTTTCCACTACATATTCTCCCCAAAAAACAAGGGGGAATGCAACATTAAAAATATCTTCTTTTTTTGTATACGCACCCTAGCGGGGCCCTTTAAGGGACAAAGGAGTCAGTTTTTTTCCCCAAAAAAACCCCCTTTAAATGGGTTCTATTTTTTCTCCCCCAGCTTTTTTTTGACACAAAAAATCATCACAAAAAACATTTTGAAAAAACCTCAGGTTTTTTTTTCCTTTGTGGACAACTTTTCTAACTTCCCAACTTCTTTAAATGGAAAGATACTTTAAATTTCTTATGCTACAAAAAAATGTTACAAAATACGACAATATATAAATTGTAACACCAAAAATGTGATTTACCCGATTTCTTGCACAACTTGCCATAAACAGTATGTTGGATGTACTCACTTTTTTTAAAAAAGAGGGTCAACGCCCCTATCTCTAATGCTAAAAAAACGCAATGTTTTTAAATACCAAGTCTGCAGTGTCAAAACCCTTCCCTAGAAAAACATGCCCGGGAACCACATCTTTCCATTTATAAGGGGTTTAAAGAGTCACACCAATACTAGGGGGGCAAAAAACGAAAAAATACTCAACTGTGAGGCCAAATGGAAAATTTACATTGAGAACCCCCCACAAAAGCATAACTGAATGTCAATAAGACATCCTTTGCCCTTTTTAAAAAAAGACCCCATAAAATTCTGTCATTATGTGACGATTCCATTACAGTCCACTTTTACGCTTTTTGGGGACTTAAGTAGGGGTATTCTTTTTTAGAAAAATGCCCCTTTTTCTGGGTTAAATTTTTTCATTTTTTTTCACTGAGATTTTAAGAGGGAAATTTTTTCCACATATAGACAAAAAGCCCGTCTCTAATTAAACTTTTAAACCCAAAATCAAACCAAACCCGGGAAAAAGGTTGCGTCACCGAAACGCGTCAGTCCCCTTTTCCCAAAAGGGAAATCCACTGCACACTGCCGAGTACGGTTAGTGGTTTGTTGCACTGCCTGAACATGAACGGTTATTGATTTTTGACGTTGATTATAATAAAGGATACATGCTTTTTTTTTTTTTAAACCCCCAAAAAGGTTTTTCCCTCCTATAAACCACCCTATTAAATACCAAAGGGCGGTTATACAAGGTTTTTCCTTTTTTGATAATACGGAGAAAAGGGGGTCGCATATACTGCCTCCCTTATTGATTTTCCCCACAGGTGAATTGAGCTGGACTGTGTTATTGTGTGCATAAACTATGTAAACACTCTTTTCACTTCATACATGGGAAATATAAATTTTAAAACAGGGGTTTTTTTTTATGACCTAGTTAACCCAAGACAATAAACCAAAAAAAGAGGGCATCGGCTACATCTAGAGGAAAAAAAAATTTTTTTACATAAAACTAAAAGGGGTTCCCTTTTCTGTAATTTCAGTGAGACTGTGGGGAAAAAAGCAAAAGGGAAAGAATGCATACCTGGAGTGTAATAATGTTTTTAAAATTATAGTTTAAAAAAAAAAAAGTTCTGAGACTAATTTAACACCCCTATTGGGCAAGACACACTTGCCCCGAACACTTTTAAAAACGCATGGGGGGCTGGCTTCATAAGCCCTATTACCCCAACAAAAAAGTAAACTCCAAAAGAAACATGCCCCTTCTTTCCCCCCGTTCAATACATGCCGGGGAAAAACGGGCGTTTAATTTTAAACTCTAGAGGGGTTTTTAATTACTGTAATTGCGGGGGCATTTTGAGCATTTTTGCAACGCATTACACCCTGAATTTTGCGGGGGAACATCCCCTAAATTGCTCACTGTAAACAATAGCTAATCTTTTAGAGAAAAAACCCTGTGCCGGGAGTGCCTCCCCCCTGGTGAAATACCCTGCTCTCTGTCTAATCGGGAAGGGAATATGGACGGAAACAAAGGAAACTTTTTGGGCACTCAGAGCAAAAAAAATCTTTGGGCTTTTTAAACAACAAGAAGCGGGCATCCCCAAGACCATTTCAATGAACATTGAAACACCCCCCATCATGTATTAAATAGGGGGGTGAGTTACATCACCTCTGTCCATTTTGCAGCTCAGCCATAAGAAGGCCCCTTTTTCATGCAGATACTATATGGGTTTTTTTAAAAGGGTAGGAAAAATTTAGGGTTTGCAAAGCGATTTCTATCCAAGGACAAAGAATTGGGTCAAGTTGTGGTTTGCATTAACAAGAAAGGCAGGAAACTTTTATTAAAGTCCTAAAACCCCCTGGTCACAGTGCACCGGGGAGAAATTGAACAAGTTCGACTTAAATATGATAACTACGAATTGCCATTATGAGGAGCATAAGGGTATGGTTCTACACTGCCATGCAGATTAAATCAAGCCCACAAGTGATTTGCATGATTATTCTGGTATTATAACAATTTCACATTAAAATAGTGTGCCATGGGCAAGTATTTATCTGCATGCATTACCTGCCGTGAGGCACTGGACCTTTAGGGGAACATGAAATGAAAACGTCTAAGACTGTCCTTGTTGCCCATAACAACCAATCAGAGCGCCCCTTTCATTTTGTCAGAGCACTATATGAAATGAAAGTGTATCTCTGATTGGTTGTTATGGGCAACAAAGAAGGTCTTACAACCGAGACAGTTTTCATGCATGTGGCCCTTAGTGTTGATAAAAGAGCAATTATTTAATGACATCTATATTCATATAAGAAGGAATACAAGACAGAGAAAGTCACCCTTGTTGCCCATAGCATCCAGTCACTGTGCAGCTCTATTCGACCAGAGCAGTTTGAGGAATTAAAGCCAAGCCAGATTTTTTTTATTACACAGCTTTGAGAAATGAGGACCATTTCTGTCACTTTTGATCATGAAATTTTTCTATTGGCAGCCATGCCAGGGTATAGGGTATAATAAATGATGACACAGAGAGCCAGTGTTAGCCGAACATATAATTATTGGTGTACAAGGCAACCAAAATGTTTTTTTCCTACAAAAATAATTGCGTGGCAGCCCAATCACTGGGAAGCACAATAACCCAATAAATTCAAGATACCCAACATCCCAGGGCAGCTTACACCACATTGTACAGTAAAAAAAACAATGACCTAAAATTTAAATTTAATAAAAATATTTAAAAACCAAATTAAAAAAAAAAAAAAAAAACATTTGGCCATCTTCCTCCAAGGATTGCACGGAAGGAATGGTTTTAAGGCAGTAAAATTTATAATTTAAAACAATTTCCTGTAGCTAAAGAGACCGTGTGCAGAGGTTACTTTGGGCCCCAAAGAGTCCAAACCATGGAAAAAAGCATTTTGCTTGTAGCTTTCTCTAGTCCAAGGCCTCGGTCAGTAGTGATTCCAATGGGGCACTGGAACCCAGATCTGATGGTTCGCTCCGGAGGAAGGTCATTCCTGCTTTGTAAGGCAGGTAAATAAAGATTTGTTTGAGGACACCATAAAATACATATTTTACCAAAACAAAAATAAATTAACCAAAGCCACATGAAATTCTTATTCTATTAAAAACCCAAAAAAGCCCAGGCCGAGAAATGTATAATTGTAAAAGTATACAAAAGGAAAAACCTTTTTAAAAATCTTAAAAACCAAGAACCAAAAATAAAAACCAAAGAATTTTTGCAACGTCACTACACTGCCAAAGCTTAAAGGGGAAATGTTCCTCATTAGGAGGGGGACTCGAAAGTGTGTGGGACCTAAGGTCGGCCACACGGAAACTGAAAAATACCGGTCGGATTATCGGCCCGGGATTTTTGTTTTTTGAACGTAAAGGGGGTTTGGTTTCGGGTTTGGGGTTTGGGGATTAGCTGTCCCTTTGCATGGAAAGAGTTCATGTTCCGCCCAAAAACCGGCGGAAGTTAAACATTTCTAAGTTTTTTTAGATGGTTATTTGCCGCAAAAAATCCGGAGTGTAGATACAGCTGGGATTTTTACTAAAGTCTATAGGAGGTTTGACTGGGTTTACAACATTTTAAAATCTGAAAACCGTCAGAAAACCCAAAAGGGGAAAACCCGGTGCGTTGGGGGGCCCCTTTAAAAGTTATCAATACTTCACTAAAATTTAAATTATTCAAAATATGTCAAAGAAAAGAGAAAGGGGACTCCATGCCCCAAGGGGGAGTAGCACCCCTTAAAAGTCAATATGACCACCAAAAACCTTGAAACATTACTAAAATTTAAACCCAAGTCATTACCCATCTGCAGACGGGGTTTTGGGGGGGCAATAAATTTCCTAGCTCTTTTCTTTTGAGCTATTTGAATATTAACATTTTTGTGAACACCATGACTTGTTGTTCCACACACCTTCAGGTGCCAACCCCTAATGGGGAAACCTCCCTGGCAGCCAGAACCCTTTTCAAATTTGGAGGGGGAAAAAACCCCGCAAAACAGCCATCGGGAAATAAAAATTTTTTAAGGTCTTTGGTGGGTGGGAAAATTTGATTTAAGGAATGCTACTTCTAATAGCTTGTTTAAAGCTTCACTCTTTTCCCGGAGCTTACTTAAATTATGCAATGCTAAAAAGCAGAAACTAAAATAACAGATAAGGGGGGGCAGGTACAAAGCAACACTCCCAAATGGGCATGTTCTATTTCACTGGGGGTCATCATGGCCATGATTTGGTCCCACTTCGCTATAAATGCCTGTTAAAGTGAATACCCCCATGTAAAAGCATCTGAAGAGGGCCCATTATTTCTTTTGGTCAAGGGATTTGAAAACATAGGAAATTTTAGGGCCTGAAAAGGTCTATGATCCCCAAAAGATACGTACAATTCTAGAAAATGTTTTGGGGTCCTATATAACCCCTCGCTATTTTAGTGGGCTGCTAAAGCACATCTTACATGGAGGAGTCCATGTTATCGACACTGTTTTTAAAAACCCTTTTTAATGTAAATGTAATGTAGTGTAAATTTGGGTATAAAATAAAAAAACTCTTTTCCAGACACGAGAACCCAAATCAACCAAACATTGTAGGGTTAAAGTAAAAAAGGCGACATTTAGGATCCAAACAATTAAATCTGTAAAAATTAGGACTACTTAAGGAAAGCACCCATAACCCTTAGCGTTCAGTATATAACAGCAGAACCTTTTAAGTTCAAAAGGGAACGCCAAAAATTTTCAATTTTTAAATTCCCCTGTCACAAAAAAGATAAAAGGTCATCAGCAAATGAACTATAAAACTTTGCCACTTTTTAAAATTTTAAAACCACAGAGTAAAAAATCCCTTCAGTCAATAGTCCCAACCTGCTCCTTTGCGACCTGCCTCCTACAGCGATCTGGCGGGAATTTTTTCCCCATAACCCTGCAAAGAAAAAAAAATAAGGGTAACAGTTATGAAGGGTTTTCTCACTGCATTGTTTAAAGTTTTAAACATGTAGGAAATAAAAAAATAAAAGATTTATCAAACACATTCTGTTCTGGCTTTGCTTTGTTTAGGAATAGAAGAGTTTTACCCCCTCTTGTGTACACGGGTTTTCTTTAGGTTACTGACCATCGCTTGCCTTATACCCCAGCCCCTGTCTGACCATGGTGCTCTTTCCCCCTTTTGTTGCGATCAAAAACAGGGCTTGTTTATCTGACAAACGTTAACCCTTTAGAGCTCTGTGAATAATCTTTAAAAACCTCCTCACCATTCCTGAAACCGACCCGCTAGGAAATAGCAAGATATGTCAACCCCCGTTATAGAACCACCCACACCTAAACCAGGAAGTGGAGTCTAAAGCGGTCTGTGGCTCTCTAAAAACAGCATATGAGAAAAATCCTTTAAGTGCAAACAAAGTTTTCCTGTTTTTACATATGACAATAATACTTTTTTGATAGTAGGTTAAAAGGGGTTGTCCACACAAAGAATACTTTCAAATTGTGGGAACACAAAATAAAAACTTTTTAAATAATTGCTTTGTTCATCTTTTTCCTTAAGAGTACAAGTGAATTAATCACTCCCTGGCTTTTTATTCCCTCGTAACTGACCTTGTATATTTTCTCCCCCCTGCTGTTTGCTCTTGGATACAGGAGGATTCATAACGGGCTAGGCAGAGTCTGTCAGAAATGGGCGTAAAAAGCTTGATTTTCTGACCCCCCTAAAAACAAAAACAGCACTGTAATTGGGCTTTTTTTTGGGGGATCAGAAAAAAGTCCTGTTAGTATTTTCAGAAGCTTCGGCAAAATCTGATCTAAATTAGAAACGAAAGCACAGGGGGGGATACCCATGGAGCTTATGCAAATTTCGCCTCTGAACCGGGAGTGACAGGTATTTCATTCATGCAGCCTATGAAACCCTGTGGGGACAACTCCTTTAAAAAAGAAAAAAAATCATGTCCCTCAGGTTCAAACTGGGGATGAGAAAAAAAACAAATACAAAAGAAGGTTTCCTCCCCTTTTACACAATTTCTGCGGGCTTCCCCCCTCCCCCCCCAGCTTTTAAGATTTAATAAACTGTTAATGTTCAATGGGATCTGCCCTCCACCAATCAGCAAATTACATTGGGACAGCAGCAACCAGGCACATCTTGTGAATCCGCATGGAAACACCTTAAAAACACCCATGACTAAAGCACAGGATAACCTTATGTTTAAAATACAAATATTAAACCCTAACTCCAGCCACTATAGATTTTTAAGCTCTTGCAACAGGGCCCCCACACCCAGTGTCTGATCTGTAAGCATTTTTTTTGGTAACAGAATCACCCAATTCAATAAGGTCCAATGCCAGTCTACAGTCATTATATCACTAAAAGTTAACCAAAAAAAATACAACGACAAAAAAAATCTGGAAAAATATATTGACAATCTTTATTAAATTTAATAATAAATATTAAAAAAAATAGTCAAAATAGTACAAAATTTAAGGCTAAAAACAATTTTAAAAAAAATGCCCCCACAAACAAGGATAAAATCACCATTCCCGAATATAGAAAGTCATCTAAGGGTATAACCATAATATTTAACATTTTATTTAAAATGTCTTTTTAAGATCAAGTGATTAAATAGTATTAGACACAAACAAATGGGCATGCAATAATCCACCAAAATCTCACACAAATACATTACCAATGTATACAGGAAAAGGAGGAGATGCCCGCCAAGGAAATGGGGTAGCCCTTTTATAGGGGATTATTTTTAATTGTTTTTATCTTAAAATTTTTACTATTTTTGGGCATATTTGTTTTTTTACTGGTAAGCTGGGGTTTTTCTGTACTTTTAAACCCCCCAAATTTTAAAGTGCAGCAGAATATAAAAATTAAAAATTTTATTATCTAAAGACAACAAATAAAACCAACAGTGCAGGGTGCACTTACTTCGAGAACCTTCCAGAGTACCTGGATCTCTTTTAATGTCGCAAAGAAACCAAGACATGCAGAAACCCTGTTACTGTATTCATCCCGGATGAACGGGGGTTTCACAATTTTATGTTCTGAAAGGGAATCACTATATAATTGAAGGGGTTTTCCAAGACGTCAAAAACCTTCCTGTCTTAAATAGAAAATTACCTCATTCCTACCTCCCCCCTCCCCCACCGTTCCCAATGTCTAGCTCCCCCACCCCCCCCCTCCCTCATGATGACTCACATTCATGGATCACGCGTGCTGCACCAAGCCTGTCCTCTGTGGATCATTGTAAAAGAGCTTGTTGCAAACCTATGTGATTTCCCTTTAACAGACACCACCCGAGGTGGTTTTGGTCAAACATGGAGCTTTGGGAAAGGGGGATGGGAGAGTTAAGTATGGGTTCTTTTCTATTGTAGGGACAGTGAGAGGTATAGGTTTTCCCAAAAAACCCTTTTTAAAAACATAAAGAATGAAAGCGTGCTCCCATTGGTTGATATGGGATGTTTTATGAGGGCCAACATGTTTCAAACCTCACCTTTTTTAGATAAACTGTTGTCCCTGAAAAAAAACACACATTTTCGTTGGGGGGCCCAAAGTGCAGCAGCTATAGTGGTTGAACGCCAATGACCATCTGAGTTTGTAGACAAAAAGTGAGCTCATTGAAAAGCGCTGGGGGCCGTGGAATTTACCCCGCACATGGGGGCTGGAATAGGGCAGCAAACCCGTACATAGTCCTACTCTTAGCGGAAGTAAATATAATGGTATCCAGTCCAGGCAATGTCGTGACTAAATAGCCTTTTCAGACATTGTAATGAGGTCAAAAGATATTGTAGTTCCTGCTGGCAATATAGCCACAAAAATCTTAAATCATGATAAAGAAAAAAGTATAATAGGAAGTTGAATTACAATTTTAATTTATAAGTGACTGAGTTTTTTTTTCCGGGCATAACAAAAGAAGTCCCTTTCAACCCCCCCAAATTGCAACGAGTGCTACATGTTAAAACAACCCCCAAACTGAAAAAAATTTTGGGGCAATGGAAAAAGTTACCAAAGCAAGAATGCAATGATTCTCTTATAACCAAAATTTTATTTTAACAGAAACAGAGCAGAAGTTGAAAGCCATTTTTTTCCCAATCACTTGGGAATTTTTTTAATCATTTTGGGAAATTGATGGCAGCAACATCTCCAAAAGTTGGGACAGACCCGAGTGTACTACTATTACTCCCATTTTCTTTGTTAACTGATGTAAAAAGTTGGAAAAGAAGAGAGCAATTGCTGGAGTTTTGATAGAGAAATATTTCCATTTTTTGTCTGATGTAGGATTTTCCGCCAACGTCCTTCTTTTGGATTTCTAATTTATAAAAAGACCAAATTTTTTCTATTGGGAAAAATTATTTTTCCGCATTAAAAATGAGAAATCCAGCAAAGGACTGTTGAGCAGGAAGAGGCAGGTGGCCGTTTAACATCTGGGGTTTGCAACGCCCTGCTGTTGTATGCAGTATGTGGTTTTCACTGTCTTGCGAATATACTCGGCCCTTCTCCAAAAGACGTTGTTGAATATTTTATTACTGTGAATATGTGAATACTGCTCACCATTGATTGTGCCTTTCAAGCAGTGTAAGCTGCCAACGCTATACTTCCTAATGCAACTCCATATCATCGGAAATGCTTGTTTACGAACTATGCGCTGAATGGTTCCTGTCCTCTTCAGTCCTCAGGACACGGCATCCGTGAGTTACATGAAGAATTTCACATTTTGATTCATCTGACCACAGAATAGGTCTCCATTTTGCCGCAGTTCATTTTAAATCAGCTTCGGCCAAGACAAGACTGATGTTTCTGGATTGTGTTGATATATGGCTTTTTCTTTGCATGACAGATTTCACCAGGAGTGCACAGTGAACGGGAGTTCAGAGACACGATTTCTGAAGTATCCTGAGCCCATCCAGTGAATTCCATGACAAAACAAATCTGTTAACGCAATGCCGTCTGAGGACACGTAGATCACAAACATCCAATACTGACCATAGGTCTTGTCCTCTGTGCGCATGGATTTCTCCAGATTCAATAAATCCTTTGATAATATTATGTACTATAAATGGTGGAATATTTAAAGTCTTTGCAATTTTATGTTGTGGAACACTTTTCTGAAATTGTTCCATAATTTTTAGATGCGATTTTACAGACTAGTGAACCTCTGACTATCTGTGCTTCTAAGAGACGGTGCCTCTTTAACATGCTCTGCTAAAATACAATCATGTGACTGGAAAAATGACCCTACAGACGTTTTTTCATGGGACCACTTACTTCCCCAGCCTTTTGCTAACCCCGTTCCAACCTTTTTGAGACATGTTGCTGCCATCAGTTCCTAAAACAATTTTCTCCAATGAAATGGAAAATAACTAACTTTCAACTTCTAATGTATGTTCTATGTCTTTGTTGTGAATAAAATATGGATTTTCAAGGGAAACTCATTGAAGATGGTTAATCATCATCTATATATATTGATATATATGATAATGATATATATATATCAAGTGGCAAATTTATATAACCAGAGCATTTGGGGCTTTATGACGTGTTATTTTGGGTTTCTTTATCACTAACATTTACTGGGGGCTGGTATAAGCTCCATTTGTCTATCATTGTATGCAGCTTTTTTGAGGAGTCCCATTATTACATGGTATGTGCAGTGACATTTGATATTTAGATCATTGCTATATTAGCCCATTTATATAATTTACCTAGGGTATTTATTCGCTTTTATGTTTAGGGATACCAAGGGGCATGTAAGGACAGGGCAGAGGATAGTGTCCCCCTTTTTGGGACGGTAGCCCCGTGTAGGTAGGGTAAGCTTAGTAGGGCATGCTAGGGAGAGACAGGTCTTACATACCATTGCCATTTTTATCAAGTCCTATTACAAGTTATGTTTAACTAGTAGTATAAGGGTGCACTTTTTTCTGTGAAAATTTGGTGAATTTGGTATTAGAAACTGGTTTTTCAAAACCAGTATATTGCTAAATTGGCATTGAGTTCTCTGATGCATAATGCAGTGGTTTTTCATTCTTCATGGAACCATTCCTGTGCTGGGGGTAACATAAGGATACTCACTCTCATCATTCAACAATGCATGCTCCATCACCTGCCTTCGGGATCTGTGTGCTGAGTGAAGAATAAAGAACGATTAAAAAAGTAAATAATACTGTAAATTGTGAAGTTAAAAATTAAGGATTTTTATAAGAATAATCTGTAGTGGTCTGACCACTAAGTGATTTGATATTTCCCATACATGTGTAAGTGGTGGGACCCTCAATCACAGATCAATGAAGATCCCAACAGTCTGTAGTCACCAATCACACTTTACACATTTATTGATAAAAATCCTTTAAGAGCAACCACTACATATCATTTTATACCTTTTATTACCAAGTACTGAAGAATAACATACATGAAGTATAGAAAACTACCAGTAAAATGTGCAAAAATGAAAAAAGTCAGGGGTTCTCGCCTTACCATCTGTGCTGGAATCACTTCTGCTGGGCACCCTGCAAGGACAAACCAACACTTTAGGTCCATTTGATATTGGCTACTGTGAAAATCTAATCCTCACATCCATCCACGATGCAAATAATTTACCGTGTCTATGTTACTTTCCTGGATCTTTCGTTTTGCCTTTCTGTGATGTCAACTCTTTGGGGGTCTTTCCATTCCAAGGGTTTTTTGGTGATTAACCTGGCATCGAGGCGCAATAAGCCAGCATGTGGACAGAGAAAACCGCTCCATTTCCGATGGAGATATAAGGTAAAACCCTTCAAGGCAAAGAAACACAATTATCTTTTTTCAACAATTATAGATACATCTTTGTATGTATCAATGCTTCAAAGTATTTTAATAGTTTTCTTAAATGGGTATTCAGGCAAAAAAATTTCCGGAGGTCTGCAGAGTCATTACACACAGAACAGTAGAACACTAATACCACATCCTAAACAAGTAAAAGCATCATATTTTTCACACGTCCCCACGTTTTTGCTTTCCTCAGCTTTTTGGGGTTTGGGCCTCGGAAACCCATACTGTTCTTGTCCTCTGATTTTTTGGGGTTCCCCACCCTCTTTGCTCTCTCTTTTACAGTTTGGCTTCTCCATTTGCCCCTAGTTAACTTCCACCACCCCCTACTGCTTCATAGATATACAGTTCACCTTCCTAGAGATGCAACGGAGCATGCCTGACCAGGAAGCTGGAGCTGAGCTACAGGCGACCCTTTGGGCAGAATTTTAAACCTCATATTGTAGCCAGTAACTGGTTGGCGATTACCTCACACTTTTAATAGGTGTCAAGTTTACTATACCCCTTTAAGTGATACATTGGTCCAAGGGATTGTATGCTTCTACTTACCTTGTCCACACTTGGTGAACACGCAGGATGCTATTCCGCTCACATCTTCCTTCCGGATACAGTCATAACGCACTTGTGGCTTAAGTTGAGGCAGTGAAATGACCTGGATATCTCCTAGGTTGGTAAGAACAGTCACGTGATTTTCAGTGTGATCCTCTGCCCGACAACTGCCAAATGTGCACACTGCTGCCTTCCGCACGCGGCAACCTTCTGTGGCTGTCAGCTTCAGCTTTAATTTACTGCTCACTTTTGGCAGTGTGAATACCTGTAAAATGCATGGGTCAGATCACGCCTTGGAAAATGTAATCCAGTCTAGTGAATCAGCACCGCTCCTACCTTGAACTGTTCTTCAGATATGACCAGCAACTGATGGCTGCCTTGCATATCTGGGCTTTTTGAAAGGTCATGAGCAGCTTCTAGAGGTTCTGGGAGGGGAACGCTGTGACCATCCAGAATAAGGATGCCCACAACTGGTGCTCTGTGCATAAGTTGGATTTCTTTGACTATGAGAAAGCAGAAAGATAAAATAAGAGGAATTGTGTCTTAATCATGTTTACAAACAAATCCCATTAGGGTTGGTTCATGTGTTCCTGCAACGAGCTGCATTTTTTGGTGTACTTGAGCATGAGTCTTGTTGAAAAACTACAACACCCAGATATAAGCTGCAAGCTTTTTTTTTTTTTTTTTTGCTTACTGGTATTTTTCCTTTAAATTCGGGAAAAAAAAAACATTAACGTGAACCAAAAAAAATACACCTAAATGCAGCACACTGTAGATTTTTTTTCAAGCAGTTTATGTCATTTTCCCCCAGAAAATACTAAATATATGTATGTTGCATTTTTTCTTCCATGCTTTTTGTGGCATTTTTTGACATTACAAATCCGGTCATGGCTTACATATCAGGAAAAAAGAGAATATACTAATTCACATTCTTATTTAAAAAAGGCACAAAAAGTATATACATGAAGAAAAATATACATACAGTTGGTGTTTTCGAAGGTAGTCTCAACAATGTTATCCTTCAGCAACAAAATCTACAGCACAAAAAAACTAAATTGCAAATCTTACTCTGTGATGCAGTCACTGCCTCCTCCATTCGTCGCTCTGTAGGGGGAACACGTAAAGAAAAAGCATACACTGTGCCACCATTCGTGCCAGCCCATAACGAAGGACAATGCCGAATGTCTGGGAAAGAGAACACAACATATAACCAACAAGTACAAAACACAATAGACTATGGTTCACAAGGCATAAACCACATGCGTGTTTCAAGGTAAAAACACAGGTAATTCACGCACATTTTTCATGCATTTTACCATGCATATTTTGTTGCATTTATGCATCAGTGCATTTTTATGAAATCCCCATTGACGCTCCATGTAAAATTATGCAAATAAAACACACATTTATGCACCCAAAAAAAAACCCAAAAACCCAAAACACATCACCTATTGTTTCGAATGACATGTTATAAAATGCACAATGTATCCCAATGGTGCATATTCTCACAGAAAACGTTGCTGTGCATTTTTGTGCATAAAAAGCACATTTCACACAGCAAAATAAAAAATCAATGTGAACCCAGCTCATAGATAAACTCACAGACCACCGCCACAACTCCTTACTGTCTCATTTCCACTTGTTACCCATTTTATCATGCGAAAATGGGATACGTGAGGCTGAATGTTTTAACCTCATGGTTCGCATTCATTTCTAATAGTGTGCAACTGCTTAATAAGGCCCCAGTCACATACTGTTTGTGGTGTCCATGGTGATAGTGTAAAAAGTTACCCCAACAATACCATGGTGGGGCCACTGACCTGTATGGGGCAAACATAGTCCTTCATTGCACTTGGTTCACCTATGTACAAACATGAATGGTTTCTGCACCAGGCACAAAAGTGTAGAAATAGTATACATTCACTAAATAAAGCAACGCAATGCAATTAGGACTATGTTTGCAGTATTTTTGGGATAACTTTTCATGGTATCCCAACAGATACTATGTGCAGGGGCGAAAACGCTATGTGACTGGAGCCGAAGACTAAATATACAAGGGGCAAATCATAGAAAACGGGAAATCCAGAGTCCCAAAAAACACATCAGAATTTATTACAAAATACGTGAAATCCAGAAGACCAACAAAGTCAGAAAAAAAGAAAAAAACAAAAAAACTTATCAGACACTACAGGACATGAACGAAGATCCCTCTTTCATGTTAGTGAGTTTTTCACATTTTTCCTTTTTTTCTGACCTTGTTGGTCTACGTTGCGGATTTTACCTAATTTAGAATAAACTCTGCTGTTTCATGGGACGCTGGATGGTTCCTGTTTTTTTAATACGATTGCATCAGTGGATAATTCATAACGCCATTCGTGCCTCCCAAATCAATTACAACAGGTGAGCTGGCTTGCCCTATTTTGCCTCTACAGAAATTTTTTTTGTAATAAATCACCTTTCATTTGATCTTTACAGCTTGTGAAATTGTGTTTGATAATGTAGTGCTAAATTAAAGGGGAGTCAACATAATAATGTGATACCATTTGTGTAATCTAAGGAAGATAACATACATAGAGGAACTAAGCAAGTTTGCAGATCCACTGTTTTACTAATTTTGCAGTAATTTTGCTCTGCATCATGCGTTTTAGCCAAAGTTGCAGTTGTCCTTTTTCTAACCTCACAGCTCAGAAGTACCGCATGTGAGGTAAGCGTTTGTACGGCGCTCGCTCTGCTGATTTACAATGTGGACAGCTGTTTTCACCAGACATTGTACAGTAATCTTACGAAGAAAAATAAAATCCCACAGTGAGATATTACTGAGTGAATGTGCCTACAGGCGTATAGAGGCAGCACTGGCCAATTCCAGCACAACCTCCGGAATTCTGACTTGTCTTAACTCCGTCGGACAAAAACAGTGGCAGAGTCACCTTTTCATGTACAGGCGACCGTACGCTTTAACGGATACTGCAAAAAAATCATAAACCCCTCAGTCTACAAAATGCACTTTCCATCCTCACTGGAATCTATAGCTTACTGTCACGGATGAAGGTGTCCGCAAAATACAGCGTGCGCACAAACCCAGTGAAGGAATCTTCTGCCGACCGAGCCTCTATCTTGCGTTGCACAGGGGCCAGCTCCATCTCATGTAGAGCTTCTTGCTCTAATCGGGCATTTGCCTCCTGCACCTAATAAATACAAGCCACAATATGAAGCAATTAATACCGTTTTTTGTGGCATTTTCAGAAGAAACCAAACGAATATTGATGGATTCTGCTCGCTACTCTGCAAGTTAAGGGAAATTCATCTATGTAGAAACCATAGAAAGAAGGCGACTATACTGACATCCTATGTGCAGCTCCAGTATCCTCTGAAGATAGATCTTGCATTTTCCCGAATAACCTGTTGAATAATGACCTTTGTGTTACAGTCATTTTTTCTATGGTTTTTCATTGTGGCGTATGGATACTCTGAACCTCATCTTGGTGAACTGCTACGGTCTACCCTGCTCTAAGACACACCATAGACTTCCTCCCTATAATTCAAAAGATCCTGCACCAGGCAAGTGTTCAATCCTTTCTGAAAGATGCAACTGATTCTGGAACACTCATAAAGAGAACTATACTCCTGAGTCACCAAGGCTCTCAACAGAGTCATGAGGTCAATGGCTAATTGGCACTGTGGGAGCTTGCTGCAATATAGATAAGATTGTATTGATAAGCGCTATTGAAGATACCATGTGTGTTTATATAGTCACATTTGTAGTCTATACATAGATTCTTTCTGAAGTGCGTCTTAAGAGTTAATGCACAGCTGTCTGCTTTCATTTAATCATGACGCAATATAAAGGGTTTCCCTTACATGTAATGATATGGTCAAGACTAAGAGCCATTTTTGTTATGGGCTCAAAATGCATAGACATTTACGTCATTTTTGTGTGTTTTTCAAGGTTTTAATCATATTTTTATCACGATGTATTAAAAAAAGTGGGGTTGGGGGAAAACAACTTTTTTTGTTTTGGATTGTATCATGCTCCTTTTTGCACCCCGGATGGATGGTTCCCCTGTGCACCGTCTAAACACCTGGGCATAGATCCTTTGCACAATCTGCAATCCAGCAATTGGAGTAGGTGAGCTGATTGTTTTTGTCTCCGTTTCATATATTGAAGATGCCACAACTGGACACATCCAAAAGCGGAAGAGAACTAATCAATCGGAGCTCGGACTGTCTCGAGAAGGGTTGACCAGGTTAATGCTATATATTATGTAGAAGAGACACCTAGGAGGAGACTTAATTCGTTAGATATATAAATGGCTCCTATAAAATATGCAAAAAGCTGTTCCATGAACCACACCGCCCCTCTCAAAAGACAACGGGATTTTCCCTTTGTGTGAAGATAAAAAGTTTCAGTCTCCAGAGGAGAAAAGCCTTCTTCACCATGAGCTGTAAATCTGTGGAATACCAGTCTGAGGAGCTGGTCACAGCAGGAACAGGTGAGGGCTTCCACAAAGGCTTAGATAACTACTTACTACTAAATGATATTAATACTTATGTAAACATATAACATTTTTGTTCTGAATATTGATCCAGTCTGATTTGGGATGAGGAGTGAAAAATGTCATTTTAGGGCAACCAGGTTCTATGTTCTGGATCAAAAGGGGAAACCGTTTTTAAATTCCTTATCCCCCCGCCCCCCCGTTTTCCCAAATTTGGTTAAACTTGATAACGTTACTTTTTTTTTAGTACAGTTGAAAAACGACACCTGAGTTATACACTACACTGCATATTATTTGCAACTTTAACAAAATGTTTCAGTGGCTCTCGCTGCCTCCCAAGTACTATGTGCTGCCATCTACTGTACACAATCCACTCCCTCCCTCCCTCAACCAATAAAAGGTGTATAAAAAAAATAAAGCAATAAAAAAGAGGGGCCAGAATAAGGACAGAAATGTGATTCATAAATCTGAGGATGTCTGGTGTCCTTGCTGTATTGTGCTGCTGACCAACTCTGCTTTAGCACACTTACATTTCTATGGTAATGTCTTATGGCCACTCACTGTTCTGTCTGCCTACCACTTAGGGTGGGGATCTTAGGGGAACCATTTGATTTCTGCTGACTTGTCTTTTATTCTTGTTTTTTTTTCTCTTGTTCTATCAAGCTTAAATTTTTGGGCTTGCTTTAAATTGTATTTACGAAAAATATTTAATGTCTTTAAAACACAAATTTCAGAAATAAAAAGTTATACAAAAAAAAAAATAAAGTTCTTATTTGTTTCAACCCATCCTTCGTTATTTTACCCGGGTCCCCGGATGCGCCCAAAGTTGGGAAGGATTTTTTTTCCCCCGTGCTTGACGCGGGACAGAGGCCCTTCCAGAGCCAGCTGATCACTGGCATGTAGTGTGCACCTATCGAAGAAGAAAAAGTATCCCGACTGTGCTGTAGTTTGAAAATATTCGAAACGGCATTAAAATTCAGACTTGATCACTGTAACATTGCCAGGTTGTCACTGACTATGACAGCCCTACACAGTGACTAGCTTCCAGAGATGTAGCACACCAAATAAAAAGAGAATACCCAAAAAGTATATGCGCACAGCTGCAGCTGCTTTTAAAAGGCGTGCTCAAACAATGTGATTGTTTGCCCCGGGGGGAAAAGAACAGAAAAAAAGCAGAATGTTTACCTGTAGTGCCCTTGTTCCACACCCCTGCTGGGGGTCCCACAGTAGACTTTTTCCGTTCATCCCCACATGACAGGTCACCCCAAACACAGGCTGCAACATGCACATGAACACTGCGGCCTGTGAAAAGCTGCACCCCGTCACCTGAGAATGAAAAAGGAAGTTATCTGGGATACCGGAACCGCAACAACGAAACAAGAGCTCATGGTAAGACATTTTTCTATTTCCCTGGGGGACTAACGTCCTTGTTAGTGTTTGAAACCAGAAGTATATATATATATACAGACAGATGATTGGCGTAAGGATTTTTTTTAGGATTGCGCGGGAAGAGGCCCTTCCGACCAATTGATCATGATCCCCACACAAAATACAAAACACACTCAAACCACAATTTAAACTTTTTTAAAAAGTTTCAAATAATGAAAAATTTTTGAAACCCCGAAGTTTTGGCTTTTCCCTTTTATTTTTTTATTGAGCTCAGGGTTTTGTGTGGGAACTCCAAAACATTTAATTGGTTATCCCTTAAATCACTTTTTCAGGATGTTCGGGTAAATTTCCCCTTTTGGAAGACCCCTTTCCGCCCCAAGCTTCAACCCTGGCGATGCCACAATCTTTTCCTCAGGCCATCAAATTTTTTTGAATCCCAGTCCCTCCTGCGCCAAAACAACCCCCCAACATGTCTCCACCCCTGTTTCACGTTGGGTTTTGGGGTTCTTAGGGGTTTCCCAAATTTTCCCTTTTTCTCCAAAAGCAACGATGGTCATTATGGCCAAACGGTTAAATTTTAGTTTCATCACACCACAGGATAGGTCTCCAAAAATGTAGGTCTTTGTTCCTGTGTGCATGTGCAAACATTAATACTTGCATATAACTGTTTGTATAGATGAACGAGGCACCTTCAGGTATCTGGAAATTACACCCAGGGATGAACCAGACTTGTGCAAGTCCACAATTCTTTTCCTGATATCTTGGCTGAGTTCTTTAGACTTTATAGTAATGTTACACACAGTAGCAGTGTGTTTCTGGTGTGAATTAAAATACATTCACAGGTGTCTCTCTAACTCAGATGCTGCCAATAAACCGAAGCTTCCAAAAACATGACATCATATGGGATGTCCCAAATTGTTTAAAGACATAGTAATCCTAGTGTATGTAAACTTTTGACTTTGCAGCAAGTGAAAAAAATGCCTTCAATTCTCTCATTATTCTGGCATTTGGCAAATATAAATAATTTTGGTTCCTAATTGACCTAAAACGGGTAAGGTTTATTCTGATTTTGTGTCAGAGTGAGAAAAACATGCAGATGGGGCTTTTTATACAGGGTATTGTAAACTTTTGGTTTCAACTGTATATAAGGACAAAAATGACACACACACACTTCCTGAGGCACTTACTTAACCATCACTTGACACTTCCGCTGAAAATCATATACTCCGAATCCATGACTGGTGCCAAATGCTAACAACCTCCATTCAGAATGCAGAGCCAGGGAAGTGACAGCAGCAGGTGGTTGGCATTGTACCAAGGCAAAAGGCTGAAACCCAGGGGGAAAGCGCACTGGGTCCTGTCGCGCATGAAGCCGTTCATGGCCTTTCCAACGATATCCCTCCTGCTCCTGTAATAGATCCACCACGGTGTGCTCTACTGTATGCTGTGAGGCCTCATCATTCAGCTCAAGAACAAGGACCTTAAGGGAATAAATAGCAGATATAAAAAAACAATATAAATATTCATAAAAAACAAAAAAAAAGTGTCTTTCCCTAGCTGCAGACGCCATTCTTATGGCGATTGGCAATTGCCACTCTGGTTTCATTTTAAAAGTACTGTTAATATGAAACACATTCAATTTTGGAAAACAGTTAAAATTCAGATTTTTGTACTCGCCATAAAATCTTTTCCTCATCTGATTCACTTGGGGACTTGACACCTTGGGTATAGGCCCTGGCCAAAGGAGGCTGACACTAGGCCGGAGCAAACGTGTTGGCTCTGCCAGAACAGACTGTATCCTTCCCTCTGACACCAGTCTAATCAGTTGGTACAAAAGCTGTCCGATTTCAAGGAGAGAATGCCAGATGGAATCGGACAAAAAATAATACAAAGAGGGAGGGACCTGTGTAGTCCAATGAATCAGACAAGAAAAGGATCTTACGGCGAGTACAAAAATCCGAATTTCTCCTAAATAACAATGGGGGACACAGCATCTTGGGATGTCCAAAAGCAGACTGAGGGTGGGTAAAAAATTCAAAAGGTACTTATTCGCAGCGGTGTGATTCGGTTTGCACACCACTGCGGGAAGTTTCCCAAGGCCTGTCCCAAGATATAGGCTAAAGTTATTAAAAACTGTATAAACTGACACCCAGGTCACAACCTTGCAGACCCAGGAAGCCAAGCATGAGGCCGCAGAACCCAAGAAGCGCCGACCTGGATGTGAGAGGTTCACCCTTAGACTTCAGAGATTGCAGACTGAATCCAGTTGAGAACGATGACCCTACAGGTCACCGATCGCTGGAACGACTGACTCACTCAGCGGTGGTGTAGAAGATCTAAACGGCCCTGACAACATCTCAACAAATTAGAGACCCCTCCTGAGCATGTGAGGGAGAGGGACAAAATAAGAGTCCGCAATCTATCCTCATTATGGTGGCCTGTGGATAGAACCTTTGGGAGAGAATTACAATGGCATTCAAACAAGACTCAAGCTCCACAGCTGAATTGAGCTACAAACACGTCGAGTGGAACACGCGACCCCCGCTGCAAAACAAGTCTTGTCCTGAGGATGGGAGGGGGGCAGGTGTGCTTGAAAATGCACCAAGGGCAGAAATCGGACTCTTCACGGAAAAAAAAATAAAAAATAAAAAAAACAGCAAAGCTGTGTTCCAGACCTGCCTGACGGGCAGTACTCACAGGATGAAAATCCCCAAGGGTAACAACCACATATCTCGCACGAGGTTGAGAAGTTTTCTGGTATGAAAACAAATGCAGCAGGATGCGGTTTGCAAGCCTGAGGTATGGTCTGAACCACAGAATCTGTGCAACTACGCGATTCTGAAATTGTGGTTCCAACCACCATGCCGAGAGACGGAGCAGAATAGAGTACTTCTAGGAGGGAAAGCAACAAGATTTGCATACCCTGCCCTGCGGGACAAAACTGAAGAGACAAGTGTGGCTAGCACGCTCTTGAATCATTTGAGAACTCGAGGAAGGAGGGAAAGGAAGGAGGACCAAAGGGCAGACCAGTACAAGGTGAATTAACGGAAGAAGTAGCGCGTCTTTAGCGTAACCAGAATGGAACCTGAATTGAATGAGGCGGGATACAACAGATTGACGCCTGAAGAACGCCTTCCCCATCAGAGCAGTTGAAACCCCTTTGGCAGAAGAGACCATTGCCAGGGATCCATGGTTGTCCATCTGAGGAGACTGGCCAACCAGTTCTACTCCCATGGAATCGCTGCCTACCACGGACACCCGCATTCCGCCCAGCAGATGAACCTAAAGGCTTCCAGGCAGCCTGGCTCCTCTGTGACAACTATGATATGCCACCGTAGTGGTTTTATAGGACTGAACCCGAACTGGGTGACCCTGATGAAGGGGGAACCCTGAGTTCCCCAGAAGAAGTGCAGGAGACCCCGGCCACAGCTGAGATCTCCACAAACTTGGGATGGAAGCAGAATTTCCCTATCTAGGGAGCCGCCCCGGCGAGCAGAATGACCTGCTCGCAGAAGGAACACTTCGGCTGCATTTGTGCCGAGGACCTTGGCCAGGAACCACCTGGGAAGGACTGTAGGCTAGAATGACCTAAATATAATCAAGTCTGCCAGTTCAGGCCTAAGAGATACCAGGAAACCTGTGAACATAGACCACGGAAGACGGCGAATGGCCGTCAAAAAGGGTCATAACTCTGACCCTTGGTGCATATAAGCCATGCTAATGGACACACAGCTGCGATAGACCGCTATGATGCCAAGTTTGAGTGCATTGGGTAGGAGACCCAAGACTCCTGACGGAGCAGTGTAAAGCCCACTAGCCAGAGATAGAAGAAGCAGAGAGCAACAGAGTCCTCTAGATTGTCATGGTGGGAAGGATCTCCCAAGACAACCCTCTGCCCAAGAAGTAGAGGGTTGAAGGCATCTCCTTGCAATAAAAAACTTGGTCATAAGCAAGGATGATGATACCAAGTTCCCAAAAAGGAATGACGATATAGGACGGACCAGGAATGTCAGGCCTTCATCCCCTTTAAGGATCTACGGGAATGGGACCCCAATCAAAACCCATTAGGCCTGGGGCAACCTGGATAACCCTGCAGTTTCCAGCCTTATTAAAAGATTGTGCCTAAACCAGTTCAAACAGAGCGGAGAGAAACCGGATATGCCCTGAGCTATGGTACTGGAGGCCAGGAACCAGTGTTCGGCTAACCTTTAAAAACTAGCCCCATACATCGTTTTGGGGAATGGGCCATGGCAGAATTCTGTTAGATAGGAGAGGGAGGTCTACTACCAAGCCTCATCTGATACCTGTGACCATCAGGAAATAAACATAAGGGAAATAACAGACCGTTAAATCCTCTAGAGAAAAATGAAATTTCCCCAATGATTACTCTATCCCAGAAGGAGAGTAAGTCTGCCATGGTATACCAAAGATTATATAACTACTTTTCAGGATGTTTCCATTCCTTGAGAACAAGTTCCTCAGACTCTAACAAGAGTGGGGAACATTAAATGCTGCCATCAACTGTGCTTAACAAAACCTCCCTTGACAGGCTGAGACATCCTCAAACACATGAAAGGAGTCTGACCACCCGTATAAGGACTAGCATTGCTGCTACCATTCCAGAGTCAGGGGGTCTGCAGAAGAGGCCATATCCAGGCCTGGAGCTTCCATGTCTGTCCACTATCTGGCTGGACAGAGCTCAGGTGCCATTTGAGGAAGAGGGACCTCCAGTCAACTTATGAACTCTCCGTACAGTATACGCCTGTCGCAAAGCCCTGGGAGGTGATAGGCTGACAGTAAGCCGAAGTCAGCAAAGGTTCGTAACTGTCCGACGTCTTTGGGTGTTGCAGCATCACCCACTCTGTGCCACGCACCCTCGGGTGAGGCTAACCGAATTCAAGAAAAAAAAAAAAAAATCGTAGAGGCAGTAAGTAGGTGAACAGCGCAAAGAGAAACTTCAGTTCAGCTAAAGAACTGACTGGCTCCTGACGGGAAGGGTGGGAGGTGTGCTGATGATGGCCACGGTGACCACATGCACGTCCTCCCTGGTAAGTGAGAGTCAGGGGCTCCATCACTATCTGAAAGAGAAAAGAAATGAATGAAACTAAAATAAAAAAATGCAGCAAACTTGCAGAGCAGCATCAGCCTCCTAGAGACTTTAGGCTGCAAACTGATTATACTGCTGTCAGGAGGAGGGATATAGTCCATTCAGGCAGAGCCAACACGTTTGGTCCTGCCTAGTTACAGCCTCCTAGGGCGGAAGCCTATACCCAACGTGCTGTGTCCCCCAATGATATTGATGAGAATTTTTGTTTTGTTTTTTTAACTGTAGGAGAAAATGATCTCTGAAATGGGTTTCTCTCGTTATAGAGCAGACCACCTCCAGAACATGGCTGCTGTGTTGACTAGCCGATCGCTGCAGGTCTCACTCCCACCATCCCATGGGGAAACCACAGATTGGCCTGTGATGTCATGGCCAGCCAGGAATTTCCACTGCTTCTACTAAGCGCCTCTCCACTTAGGCTCATAGAAGGATACCCCTGACAAGTGACCCACCTTTATAGACCCCTTATAGGAACAAAAAAGTATAGAAGTTGGTTTGATTCAATAACATGCAAAAAAACTAAACTGGAATTCAGTAGAAATCACAGACATTCATTTCTTCCTGATCTCGCTCATCTTCAGCTGGCTGAGGGCTGGGGATTCCTTTAACATTAATTATCTCCTGTTGCAGACAGAGAAGCAGGGGAGGCTCCTTCTACAGCTAGACACGATTGGGAAGAGGAGGGGGTATATGGCATCTCAAAGGATACACTTACAATATTTCTTTATCTAGATTTCTAACATTTTAGCCACTCTACTAAGATTTGGAAAACAAACTGTACGGACTTGACAGGACCAATGGATAGCAGGAGAGCTGCTGAGAATACAAAAATTAAAGTGCATTAAAGAGAACCTGTCACATAGGTTATGCCCCCCTTGCAGATGACAGCACAAGCTAGTGTCAGACCTGCTGTTTCCAGCGCTGTGTCCCTTATTCTGTAAGATGCTGTAGTTTTAGAGCATTTATCCCTCAAATCTTATTCATGAGGTGTTAGCCCCGCCCACTGACAGTTATTCACATGTTTCTACCTATTCAAAGTAATAGGTTTATCAGTTGAGGTGGGCGGGGCTAGTCTCAGGTGGGCAGGATTTGAAAAAAAACTGACTCTTTGAATGACTCTTCAAATAACTCTTCTAGCTAAAAACTGCAGATTTGTGCATTAAATACAAGAAAACTGTTGCATCTTACAGAATAAGGGACACAGCGCTGGAAGCAGCAGGTCTGACACTAGCTTGTTCTGCCCTCAGCAAGGGGGGCATAACCTATGTGACAGGTTCTCTTTAAATGAGAAACTTCCTTTCATGCTGACTCACCTGTCCAGCAGTCCCACCTATAGACAGGTAGCCACTATATTTACAAAGGTAAATCTTCTGAATTCCCAGACGAGGATCATCACTGTATGGGTCAAAAGACCCAACCTGTCAGGAGCAGAGAGAGTCAGATTATAATTATTTTGGTGCCATCATTCAGTAAAGCAAATATTAACATTCATGGAGCCCTTGCCCTCTACAGGATTTAGTGAATACTACCGTCACGCAAATGGAAAAAAGTACCACCCAGAGTACTACCTGTATCTCTCGATGTCCAATAGAAGATGACAAGGCATTATGGGAAAAGAGCTATAGAAGCTCAAGCGCCCTCTATTGGAGGTAAAAAATCCTCAATTTGTTTCTGACTCTTTGGAAAGCAAAAGTGATGTTAGCCAGGCCAGCAAAACTCATCTGCATACAGCTGTTTCGGGGTTTTGCCCCTCGTTAGTGCGGAGCAGAGTTTGCTGGTTGGGAGGCAAAGGGGAATATCTCTCCTTGGAGACAGCACCATATAGGTCCCCACGGAGAGATATTCCCCTTTCTGAGCCGCTCATTGCCTCCAAGCCAGCCAGCAAACTCTGCTCTGCACTGATGAGGGGCAAAACCCCCAAAACAGTTGTATGCAGATGAGTTTTGCTGGCCTGGCGAACATCCCTTTTGCTTTCCAAAGACTCAGCAGCAAATTGAGAATTTGTTACATCCAATAGAGGGCACTTGAGCTTCCAGCTCTTTTCTCATAATGCCTTATGATCCCCAATAGAAGATGAGGCATTTTAACCTCTTAACGAACAGGTCTTTTTCAGCTTGAAAAAGGACCTATCACCTCCAGAGAACCTCATGAAGTTACAGAAGACTAAAATATAAAACACTTCCTCAAATGGATTTCAGTAGGAAAATGAACGCATTTCACCTGTAATTCAGTAAAAATGTGAATTTTAAAAATATTCAAAAATAAAAAAGTGATTAAAATCAGGATCCCATATGCTCCACCCATAATATTTGTAGAAATGTATGTATAGCAGTGACTTCTGACACTTTACGAAGTCACCATACCGCTATATAATACTGAATCACAAGTGTGGCTGCAGACTACACTATTAACTGCGAGGCCCAGGGGTCACTATTAAGAGTTGCAATTGTTGAGTTCTCATCAGATGTTGGGTTACCTTTTAGAGTACGGAAAGTGTGCTTGTGAAAAATGACTGGACAACTAGATAAGGAAATACAATCCTATCACTCAGTCTGTGTTCTCCTCTCTAGATCAAAAAGTGCAAAAACAAATTGAAATGTTTCAATCCGATTATAAGGAGAGGAGGCTCCGTAAATTTACATCATAGAAAAGATTGAGACCGGAACGGTTTATCATACCAAAAGGACTTTTGGAGGTATTGCATATTCAGCTAAGTATACGGACATCTCTGAATCAGCTCTCAGGCACAGACAATAATGGTGCAAGTGGTCAAAGACAGTCCCTGAAGAGCCGAGTGCCTAAGGGCAGGCGCAACCATCCTTATCACACCAATTATAGTAATAGCAATTCTTCACACATACTGCAACAGGCACTATGTCCCGCAAACAATAGTACTCCAGTGACAGGTTCTGGGTGCTTGCCTATGTCACCAGCAGTAGCTTTACCCGTGATGCAAATATCACAAAATACCCCCAGAAGGGGATATGTCAGTGGGTATGGTAACCTTGCCAACAAATACACTCCCCGTGGTTTCTATGGGATTACCTTTTTAGGTGTGTCCGATATTCAACCGAGAACGGTGGGGGCTGTACGATGTAAATTTATTTGCGAGGAAACTAGAATTGCATAAATATATTGCGATAACTAGTTATAATAGACAAAATGTTAACTCTTGAATAACAGGCTATTAAAACCTTGGAGGATCTGGAAATTGAGAGTGAACATGGTATTTCTACTATACATCCTCCTTGAAACCTAAATCATTTACCCCACCTTTCTTACAATATACATAGATACCTTTGCTAAGATGGTCAGCAAAGATCTAAAAAGGATTAAGATAAGCCAAAGGGATAAGCATGCCAACCTGACCCATGGAGAGAAATTAGAACTCAAGAAGCTGTGTGAGAATAAGGATTTGGTGTGCAAACCATCTGATAAGGGAGGGAATACTGTCATAATGGATAGATAATACTATGCTGATATGTGTATGTGCCTGCTCAATGACCGAAAAACATACGTCGTGCTTGAGGGTAACCCAACATCCGAACTCAGAGCCCAGTTGACTTAGGCTAAGAATAACTGATTACTACTGAGGGATTTAGATATCTTTTTAATGCTAATCCAACTATAGCAACATTTGATTCATTACCCAAAGTACACAAAAAGCGTCATCCTGTCCTTGGTAGGCCCTCTGTATCTCGTAACAATCACCTTATGCAGGGTATTAGCCAATATGTGAATGAAATCTTGGCTCTTCATACTAACACTGTTGCCATGCTCCAGGATATACATATCACTCCCACTACCTTGATAGCGAGCTGAGACATTGAGGGCGGCAGGTATGAAATTTGGCGTTAACGCGCCAAATTTCATGCGCATAACAGGCTAGAAGGCAACTGATCATTGAACTCGCTCTACTGCGGGTCATAAATCAGGCGCATTCTAGTGCTAGAACTACATTTCTGGTTCAGGTATACCACTTTGAAAGTGGTTTGCCTGTTCCAGCAGTAATGCGCCTAAAATTGCCATAGCGAAGATCTAAATCTATAGCTTCGTAAGGTTCTAGTACGCCCCGCCTCCCGCACATGTAAACATGTAGCACATTTTAAACATGTAGCGAATGGGGCTGCGCCTGATATCGGGCTGAAAAGACGCCAGGTATCTGGCACTGCCCCGTTCATATATGCCGCCCTAAGTTTCTTTAAACCAATATTGAACACAAACTTGCAATCTCAGCAGTGAAACATTTTCTTATCAAAATGTAATCACTTTCAACAACACAATTCTTTTGTTTGGTCACTTCTTAGGTTTGTGTTACCTCATAATTATTTTTTGTTTGACAATAAATATTATCAAACTATCAGTTCCGCTATGGGTACCAATTGTGCACCAATATACGCAAATATGACAATGACCTCATCCTTTGGGATGGGAACTCGTCATTGTTTCAAATCATTTTGTTGCAATAATTAAAACTAATCACATTGATGTGAGATTCACCGCTGAGATCCATAGAAGTCAAGATTTATTTTATGGATCTACACCTCTTTCTTGGACCTGACAGCAGTGTCCAAACTGAGATATTTAGAAAATTTACCTCTACAAACAACTTTTTACACTGGGACAGCCTTCACCCTATCTCTTTAAAAAAAGAGTTATCCCAATAAGCCAATATTTAAGAGCAAGGAGGAATTGCTCAAATGATAAGTCCTTTGAGGGAGAATGCCAAGAGGATACCCAAAGAAAGTGTTACACCGGGTGTATCCGAGACAGAACCTTCTAACAAGAATAGTGTTGCTACTAAAAATCCTATACAGTGCATTGGCCCCTTTGACAGCGGTAATCGCCAGGTTATTGGAGTTCTGAGGAAATACTTAAGTTTACTGAGCTCAGATCCACAACTGAAGGATGTCATAACCAACTACCCGAGTGTCACTTATCTACGAGGAAAAAGATCTTTTTGTGAATTTTTAGCCCATAGCCATTATACTACTGCTAAGCAACTACGTGGTTCACATCCCTGTGGGAGATGCAACTTTTGCCAATTTATGCCCACCATCAAATCTTGTGTAAATCCTTTCGATCAGAGGCAATACATTATTAGACAGTTTATAAATTGTGAGACATCTAGTGTGATATATGCGTCTCCATGTAGCTGTCCAAAACTCTGTCGGCAAGACAATACAACAATTGAGGTGAAGGATCTCCAAGCATCTTAGTTTTGTGACTACAAAAACTGATACGCTTCTATCTTGTCATATTAGATCAGTACACAATGGTGACTTTGGAGTTTTGAGATTCTGGGGCATCTGTAGAGTTCAGTTAGGCAACAGACGAAGAGGCACGTTGGATATACTGACCAGGCACATTGAGCCCAAGAGGCCTAGATGAAAGCTTTGCGTTTTCAGCCTTCCTGTGATGCAGATGGTATTGAATATGATAAAAACATGTATCACTAAGGGATATTTTAATAAGATCCTACTTTGGCAAACGTATCTATCATTTTATTTTGTAAATTAGCATGTCCCTGGCTCTGGTACTATGATGAGACCACAGTTGGTGCCTGATGGTTATATATGTCACCTATATCTAGACTAACTATGGTGCATATATTATATTTTCATTTTGTCAGAGACTGCTCACAATCTGGTGAGATTTTTAGCAACCACAGGGTAGGACAGAGATATGTTCCACATTTTTAGCTCAATGCCATAGTAGCAATGTTTCCTATATATAAATATGTGTGTGTGTATATATATATATATATATATATATTATACACACACACACACATACAATACCGTCTCATTCCAAGAGTTTTCGGTATTTTCATGACTATAAAAATTGCAGATTTACAATCAAGGCATCAAGATATATATATATATATATATATATATATATATATATATATATATATATATATATATATATACTATTTATATATATATATATATAATATATATATACATATATATAACATACATATACACATACACACACATACAAACATTTATTTAAATATAGGAAGCATTGCTACTATGACATTGAGCTAAAAATGTGGAACATATCTGTCTTACCCTGCAGTTGCTAAAAATCTCGCCAGATTGTGAGCAGTCTCTGACAAAATGAAAATAAAACCTTGGTTACTGTAATACGGAGATAAACCTTCCTCTTGCAGGTGACATCTACTTGAAAAAAAGTCTTATAATTTCATCTACTATACATTTTTCCTCGCCTTTCAAAAATCCTAACTTTTTTTTATTTTTCTGTTGATGTAAATGTACGATGTCTTATTTTTTGGGGGATGATTTGCATTTTTCAATGACACTAGTTTGGGGGACGTATAATTTATTAACTAACTCTTTCTGGGAGGGAATGGGTAAAAACACTTCATTTTTTTGTATTTTCACTTTTGCTCTGTTAACCGTGCATCACAATGTATTACCTTAATTGTGTGGGTCAGTATGGATATAGGGATGCCAAATATGTGTATTTTTTACATTTTAATGCGGGCTTAATGGTGGGGGGGGGGGGGAGCAAATTCACCACTGCTTTTTGGATTTTTTTTTTTTTTTTACAGGGTTTGCCACATAACCAAAAAACAGTGTTAAGTCAATTTTATTACTTGGGCAGTTACAATCATGGTGATACCTTACATCCATGTGTTTTTTTTTTTATAACATTTTTATTTATTTAAAACAGTGAATTTTAATTTTTTACTATGCAGTCATTGAACTAGGTTTTTGTCCCACTAGGGAACTTTACAATGCTATGATCGTTCATATGGGGCTTTAATATGTGTGATCATCATGGTATTTTAAGGCACTTAGGGGGTTACAAAAGGCTTTTCTACAGCAATTTTCATAAACTTATGCACTGAACTTTGTGTAGCCAGTTATCCAGCCTTATCTTGTTTTCCAATTATTCTCAGCTAGAGACATTATATAGAGAATTGCACTCACTTTCCTTAGTGGGGGCCAGTCGTCTTCACCTTGGGAGTTCAGGTTTTCATTTGGGTCCATGTCAGTCTGAAAGACTCCCACTGTGCTCATTTTGTACATAAGCTGAAGGCAGATCCCAGATGCATCCCAGAAACGCACAGTGCCGTCCTCATGCCTGAGAATGAAGAATAAGTGTTTGTCTAAGTCTTGAAGCCAGCAGCATTTATTTTCAGATCAATCACCTTTTGCGTTTCTTAATTCTGATCAACATTTTGTCACTAAAGCCCAGATCATTATAATGGTTAAAGCGGCTGGATATTTCTTACTGCACCTGGGTTAAACATGAATGAATCTCTTGGTGTTCATTAGCAAACCCGTCCGCACAAGGTATCCAAGGCTTTAGGTGGTGTAAATAAGACTTGACTTTTATCACGTTTTGGCAGATGCCTTAATCTTAGCATCGGTGGAAACGCGTCAGCCACTTCCTATCCCACTTGTTCTTGACATGTGTAATGGAAGTTTTATTTACATCACCTAAAGCCTTGGATACCTTGTGCGGTTGCTAGACGTCTTGTGTTTGCTAATTGTCAGAGCCAGAGGGGGCCGCCATCAGTCCCTGTGCACCGCAGATCAAGTGATTAATTACATAGTACGGTGAGCTGACTAAGGCCATGTTCACACGGCTTATTTTGGGACGGATTTAGTCCTGTATTCCGCGCCGTATTGCGCGAAATACGGGGAAAAAAAACATCCCAATAATTACAGTAATCCACAGTTCTCAGAGAACTATGGATTCCGTCTCCTCTCCCTGCTCGTCGTATTTCGCGAGCGGGGAGAGAAGTGACATGCACATTATCCCGGCGGAATCCGTGCCATGGATAATGAATGTCTTTGGGGTCGGCGAGCTGCCGGCCCCCCCCCCCCCCCCCCCGCCCGCCGAGAGTCCGTCCCGTGTGAACCCAGCCTAACTGTGCTGAAATGTGTTGCTCTTTGTGTTCATATCCATATGCAATTACAAATTACATAAAAAAATACTGTCCTTTTCTCTCTGTAATTACGGTAGTAATGAGATAAAACTCCTGAATGGCCAGACAGACTAATCCCACTTTATTGTCGGTGCTGCTCATCTCCATGTAGTCTCTTTACACATAGTAGGTAATGACATAATCGCCTTATTGTTCTCTGGACAGAGATAGATAACATTAGAGGCACAGGGCAATGAAAAGAGCAACACATGAAATGATGAGGTGATCTTTTTCTGCACTGGGGAGGGTGTTTCTTCATACTTATCAGGTTCATCTGATAACACTTACATCTCTCAGGCTACTGTGGCCTGAAAGAAGGAATATCAAGCAATACTTGTTGCTGTGCTACCAGAGCTCGCATAGTGAAAGTCACCAGACAAACTAGATAGTCATGTATGTGGGGAAACTTTAAGAAATATGTATAAAAAAAAAAATGAACCACCCAATTTAAAAACAAAAATCCATATAATAGTCACATATTGGTTGTCAGTACGTGAAAAAAATGTTTTGATGGTAGTGTCCCTTTAAGGTGCTCAAGCCTTCTTCCATACTCCAACAAAATACTAATGACTTGTGAATGACATCTTAGTGTTTGAGAGTATGTATTATAGAACCAGGACACGAGCTAATTATGCATAAGTAGATAAATTCTAGAATGGTACAGAGGAATAGTTGGGAGCTAAAGAACTGCAAGAAGAATAGAAGACTGACCCTGTTAACAGCAAATCCCTTTGTCTTGGGGCTTCAGCCAAGTTCACACCACCATCAATTGGCCATCGCTGTAATGAGAAGAGGGAATATTTCTTAAGAAAGCGGCAAATAAAAGTCGACTATTAGTGGCTGAGTAAATGTAAGCCAAGCACCTAATGAGAGCCCATAGGCCTACCATCTTAAAGCTCTTATTACACTCTGTTTGAGGCAGGGTGTAATAGGAGAGCGTTATTATACGCCATTCTGCAATACTAATATAAATGAATCCTAAATGGTATCGTCGCATCCTTGAAAGTCAGATCTACTAAAATAAAGCTTTATTTATTCCCCTCTACTGAAATATTCATGCACACTTTGACAAGCTGAATGTGTATATGACCAGTTATACAAACAGTCCAAGACGTCGACAAGGAAGCAAAGCTGTATGGCCCAAATCCTTAAATCACAGTGGAAAGACAGACCTGATGTGCTGCATCTACATCTAGCATCTAGCTTATGCTTCTTGCTTTAGATAGGTGAAATCATGTTTTTTTAATTTAAAGGGAATATGTCGTCAATTTTTTTTTTTTTTACTTATTAAATCAAGCCCCTGATCCATATGCTTTTCCTCTCAGTCGTTTTTATTTCCTGATTGGGAAAGACATTCTTGCTTGCACTGCTTTAACAGCAGTCAGAGAGATACTTTACGGCAGCTTCATGCACATAGGATTCTTAAGACAGATTCTGTCCCATAGACTTGTATAGGAGAGTTTTCACTGTGAAAGGAGAGCTGTGACATCTCAGCTGTGACTGGTGGGTTCTGTGTTATCTGTACACAATGGTGTCTCCTTTCAGTGTGACCCTGCTTTTACTAATAATGAGCACACTGCTGAAACGCTCTCTAAACAGAACAGGAAGTGTCAGACGATTATTAGGCCTAGTGGCCAAAGTGAAAACTGCAGGACTTAAGAATTATTAAAAAATACTTAAAGTGATCTGGAAAATTAAAAAAAAAAAAAACCAAAAATTCCTACAAAACGTGTTTAACATAAAAATGTGAGTTAAACAAGTCATTTTTTGATGACACATTCCCTTTAATTCAATACAGTACAGAACTTTGTAACCTCATCTTCCTTCTTCTGCACTGCTGGATACATCATTTCTTGTTGGATCGATTAGCCGCTTATTACTTCTTTTCTCTTTACTGAAAATGGTGCCAATAAAACCTACAACTTGCTTCTTCCTCCCCCCCCCCCCCCCCCAAAAAAAAAATAATTGCTCTCTCACAGCTTGCATAGGGTGAAAGAGTAACTGTGTAAAAATATGGCTATTTTAAGTTTCCATTAATTGTTTATTTTGAAAAACTAGTGAAATATAAAGACTATATAAATTTGCTACTGCCATAATCATATGCACCCACAATAAAAGGATGATATTTTTACTGCATTTTAAATGCAATATAGTAAAATGCTGAACTCCAATGCAACACTAAAAAACATCAAAACAGTTTTTCTTATGTTTTGTTTTTTTCTATTCCACTCCAATGAGCACAAGTCATCATACACCTACAGTACAGACCAAAAGTTTGGACACACCTTCTCATTCCAAGAGTTTTCTGTATTTTCATGACTAAAAAAATTTGTAGTTTTCACACTGAAGTCATCAAAACTATGAATTAACACATGTGGAATTATATACTTAAACAAAAAAGTGTGAAACAACTGAAAATAGTCTTATATTCTAGGTTCTTCAAAAGTGGCCCGCCTTTTGCTTTGATTACTGCTTTGCACACTCTTGGCATTTTTCTTGATGAGCTTCAAGAGGTGTCACCTGAAATTTGGTTTTTCACTTTACAAGTGTGCCCTGTCAGGTTTAATAAGTGGGATTTCTTGCCTTATAAATTTGGGGGTTGGGACCATCAGTTGTGTTTTTTCAGGAAGCAGGTGGGTACACACTGATAGCCCTACTGTGAATGGACGTTAGAATTGCTATTATGGCAAGAAAAAAACAGCTAAGTAAAGAAAAACAAGTGGCCATCATTACTTTAAGAAATTAAGGTCACGTTCAGTCCGAAAAATTGGGGAAAACTTGAAAAGTGTTCCCCAAGTGCGAGTGGCAAAAACCATTCAAGCACTACAAAGAAACAATCTCACATGAGGAGCGCCCCAGGAAAGGAAGACCAAGAAGTCAACTCTGCTGCGGAGGATAAGTTCATCCGAGTCACCAGACTCAGAAATCGAGGTTAACAGAGTCAGATTAGGACCAGGTCAATGCACACTGAGTTTAGCACCAGACACATCTTCTAAAATGTTATAGAGGACGGACTCTGTGTGCAGCAGGCCTTCATGTAAAATAGCTGCTAGGATACCACTGCTAAGGACAGCAACAAGCAGAAGATGAGAACACAAGGAATGGACATTAGACAGTGGTAATCGTGCTTAGTTTATGAGCCCAAATTTGAGATCATTGATTCAAACCACCGTGTCTTTGTGCGAGCAGAAAAGGTGAACGAATGACTCTACATCCAGGTTCCCACGTGATGCTTGGAGGAGGAGGGGTGATGGTTAGTGTGTTGCGAGTGTGTGGTGGGAGGGTGGGGGGGGGTGGCTGTTGCTGGTGGACACTGTTGGGGGATTTATTCAAAATTGAAGGGTACTGAACCACATTGGTTACACAGCATCTTGCAGCGGATTGCTATTTCCATCCGGTTTGCGTTTAGTTGGACCATCATTTATTTTTTCACAGGACAATGACCCCAAACACCTCCAGACTGTGTAAGGGATATTTGGACCAATAAGGAGAGTGATGGGGTGTACGCCAGATGACATGCCTCACAGTCACCAGACCTGGACCCAATCAAGTTGGTTTGGGGCGAGCTGGGGAGCCAGAGTGAGGCAACAAAAGGCAACAAGTGCTAAGCATCTCTGGGAACTCCTTCAAGACTGTTGGGAAGACCATTTCAGGTGACTACCTATTGAAGCTCATCAAGAGAATGCCAAGAGTGTGCAAAGCAGTAATCAAAAGCAAAGGTGGCTACTATGAAGAACCTAAATTTAAGACATATCTTCAGTTGTTTCACACTTTTTTGTTAAGTATATAAGTCACATGTGTTAATTCATAGTTTTGATGCTTCAGTGTGAATTACAATTTTTATAGTCATGAAAATACAGAAAACTCTTGGAATGAGAAGGTGTGTCCAAACTTTTGGTCTGTACTGTATGTCAGTAAAAAAGAAAGGATATGGCATTGGGTAAGCGAGAACATAAAAGTGAAGAAACAAAACTAGCTGTGTCCTCAAAGAAAAAAGAAAAAAATAAAAAGAGCAGAATATGAAAGAAAAGCTGTGCAATGGGCAATAAAGTTTTTCATTCAGGAAGATTTATAAATCATGGATATCCTAGAGAAAAAAAAAAAAAGAAACACGTCCCCAATTCCACAAATACAAGTAATGGCCAAAACAGACACGTCAGGAAAGTGTGCAGAGCTTTCCTTACCATGTTGGAGTAGTGAGTGTTCTGCTTTTTGCCTGCACCGATTATTCGTTCCCACAGCTTCAGAGGAATGGAAGAGATATGGTACGAGCAGGTGATTGCCGAGCAGTGCAAGGAAATCAGGTAAGGGCACTGAATGACTGGCCAGCCAGGACTCTGCAGATCTATGGCCACAAGTTCTTCTTCCGCAAGAACCAGAAGGGCACGTGGGTCATCATAATCTAGATACAAAAACATTTTCATGTGGTTAATTCCTTAAGCACCAGGCCTGAAAAAACCTTAATGACCAGCTACATTGTCGTCTCGTGTTTCAACAGTCCATTTTTTAATTTTTCAACGACGCAGTTATATGAGGACTTGTTTTATGCGGGAGAAATTATTGGGGGGGGATGTGATTTGCATTTATATAGAGATTACTGTGTAATTATTTTACAATTTTTTTTGAAGTGTGAACATAATTTTTTTTTCTGCGTTTTTTTTAAACTATTTTTTACACCATTCACATTTCACAAGACAACCTGTTAGATTAATTCTACAGGTTATTACGGTCGTGTGGATACCCAATATGTAGGTTTTATGTGTGTGTAATGAATGCACAATAACTTATTTTTTATTCAATTTTTTCACACTATCTTTAATTTTTTAAATTTCATTAAGGGATATTTATTGTACACTTTCTTTTTTTTTACACTTCATAATGGACTAGCATAATCATGCTAATATATTGCGCTATGTGTCAGTATGACACAGGCTGCAGTCAGGGCAACACACAGTGTGACCAGACTGCAAGCTTCCTATACAGACAGCCCTGGGCTACTCTAGGTTCCCAGGGCTGACTGTATAGATATTCCCCAGGCTCTATCGGGCATTGAGAATTCCCTTTGATTATGCCGCGGTCAAGGACTGTGGCAATCCAAGTGTTAAATGACAGGGATCGGAGACTTCCGCCGGTCCCTACTGTTCATAGAGGCTGCTTTAGGAACAGAGCTGTTAACTACAGCTCTGTTCCTAGCGCTGTTGCGGCACTAGAAGCTGCAAACCTCTCTGTCTGCAGCGACTTCTTTTGGCACCGCTGCTGACAGAAAACATGTCGGCTGTCTTCCAAAAACAGCCATGGGCTGGGTGACACAATATCCTAATATATGATGTATTAATACCTTCCCGACAATGGACGTATGCATAGCCTAGCGGGAAGTGACTTTCCGCAAAGGGACGTATGCATACATCCTGGCGATTGCGCGGGCTTGCGGGCAAGCCGCGCACGATTGCGACTTTGGAACCACGGTAAAGATTACCTCTGGTTCATGCCCCCATCCCCCGGCGGAGTAGCTCCGGACGCGGCTGATTAAGTGCTTCATTACCGGCAGCCGTCTTGGCTGCGATAATGAAGGCGCAGGGCAGCAGGAGTGAGCTCTGCTGCTCCGATCCAGCGCATCGAGCGGCGCTGATTCCGCTAGCTGGTCTTACCGGACTCCCCGGGATGCTTTCTGAAAAGCTATACGGGTCAGTATGGTGACGTCCCCATGCCCACAATGCATTGTGGGCATTGGTGTCAGTAGCTTGCCATGGCGACCTGTGCACAGCAGTAATGCTGTGCACAGGTCTCCTATTCAAACACAATCTAACGATTGCTATTCCCCAGTGGGGATTTGGCTTTGGGGTTATAAAATCCCCACTTGGGAAAAGTAAAAAAAAGATGTGAAAATGTTAAAAGTAAAAAAAGTAAAACACAAAACAAAAAATAACATTAAAAAAACACGTACACCGCCCTTTTCCCCTTTACAAACGCCAATCGCCAAAAAAGATCAAAATAAATAAGCAGGTACCCCATATTTGGTATCGTCGCGTGCATAGCGACCCTCCTATAAATCTGTCAGTTAATTAACCCGTTACGGTTGAACGCCGTAAAAAAAACAAAAAACAGTCACAGAATTGTGATTTCTTTGTATATCTGCAGCACATAAGGTTGTTGGCAACGATGCTCAATTGGTACCAAAGGGGCCCAAAGAGTGCCAGAAAATTTTCCCCACAGCATGCACACCACCACACAGCCTGAAACCGTTGATAAAAGGCAGGATGGGATCCATGCTTTCATGTTGTGACGCCAAATTTGACCCTACCATACGAATGTAGCAGCAGAAATCGAGACTCAAGACCAGGCAACGTTTTTTCCAATCTTCTGTCCAAATTTCAGATGAGCTTGGGGCAATTGGAGCCTCAGTTTCCTGTTCTTAGCAGAAAGGTAGTGGGCACCGGTGTGGTCTTCAGCTGCTGTAGCCCATCTGCTCAAAGTTCGACGTACTGTGCATTCAGAGATGCTCTTCTGCCTACCTTGGTTGTAGAGGGGTGGTATTGAGTCACTGTTGCCTTTCTTTCAGCTCGAACCAGTCTGCCATTCTCCTTTTGACTTGGCATCAACAAGGCATTTTTACGCCCACAGGACGGCCGGTCACTGGTGTTTTTTCTCTTTCTGGACCATTCTTGTAAACCCTAGAGATGGTTGTGCGTGAAATCCCAGGACATCAGCAGTTTCTGAAATACTCAGACCAGCCCTTCTGCAACCACAAACCCATACCACGTTCAAAAGCACTCATATATCTTTCTTCCCCATACTGATACTCGGTTTGAACTGCTGGAGATTGTCTTGACCATGTCTAATGCCTAAATGCACGAGTGCCGTCATGTGATTGGCTGATGTAGAATTAAGTGTTAACGAGAGTTGGACAGGTGGTACCTAATAACTGATGGCCGAGTGAGTGTGTGTGTGTGTTTGTATCTATAAATATATATATATATAATATATTATATTATATATATATATATATATTTATATATATATATATATACATATATATATATATATATATACATATATATATACATATATATTACATATATATATACATTATATATACATATAATTTTTAAATATATATACATTATATTATTTAACTATATATATACATACATATATATATTATACATACATAATATAATACATATACTATATACATAGTATATATACATATATATATATATACATATATATTATACATCTATATTTACTATATAACTATATATATACATATATATTATATATACATTTATATATACATATAATAGATATATAATATATATAATACATATATATATATATACATATATTTACATATATATACATTATATCCTAACATATAATATATATTTATATTTCTCATGTATATACATATATATATATATATTATATATATATGTATATACATAATATTATATACATATATATATAGTCCATATATATACATATATATATACCACATAATATATATATATATACACAAACACACACACACACACACACACACTTTATATTACACCATATTATATATAATATACACAATATATTATATATATATTATATATATATAATATACACATTATATTTATATATATATATATAATACATATAATATATATATATATATATATATAGATATATATATATATATATATATATATATATATATATATGGTATTGCCGTAATTGTATCGACCAGAGAGTAATGCTAACTGGTCATGGATTACTGCACGGTGAGCGCTGTTAAAAATAAAAAAACTCTACTAGGAATGCAGTATTTTCTTCACCCTGCTTCAAAATAGGATTTTAAAACTTATCAAAAAAGCGTTGTTCCCCCCAAAAATGATACCAGTAAAAACAGCATCTATTCCCACAAAACAACCCTTAACACTAGCTCTGTATCACAGAAAATAAAGTTATGGCTCTCAGACTATGGCGATCGCCAAAACGTATTTTCCTTTTTGAATAAAAAGTGTTTTTTATTGTGTATAAAAAACAGTAAAACAACAAAAAAATATTATATTTATATTGAGTATCACTGTTATCGTTCGACCTGCATGAGTGATGCTAGTATGTCAGTAATACTGCCGGTGACCTCTGTAAAAAATAAAAATAAAAAACTCTACAGGAATTGCTGTAACTTTGTTCAAAATGCCTCATCAAAAACGCTTAATAAAAGTGATCGAAGCGGCATATGCCCCCATAATGGAACTTAATAAAAAGTAACTAATCCCACAAAAACAAGCCCATAATTCAGCTCGTCATACAGAAAAGTTATGGCTTCAGAACAGGACAACATAAAAACGCAATTTTCTTATAGACCTATTTCTATTGTGTAAAAAAATAAAAACATAAAAACTATATAAAATCTATATCATTGCAATTTTACTGACCCCATAGTAAGATATCCTGTCATTATATGACACAGCGAAACGCTGTCTAAATTGATCCCAAAAAACAATGGTGGGCTTGCGTTTTCCCCTCATTTCCATGCAAAAATAAAACAAAAAAACTTTGGAACACCTGTGCACCCAAAATGCGTCTGGTCTGAATCCAAAATGGAGGCGACTTCTGGAAGGTTTCACCTGTTCTGGTACTTTAGGGCTTTGTTAAATGCGACATGGCCCAACAAAATCTGCGTTTCAAAAGCCAAAATAGCGCTCCCTCCCATGTACCCCTGCATGCGCCCAAACAGCAGGTTTACCCCAACATGTAGGTATTGCCGAACTTGGAAGAGAAATTGCGTAACAGAGGTTTTGGGTGTTTTTTTACCAGGATGCCTTGTAAAAATTAAAAATTTTCAGCTAAAATTGCAGATTGGGAAAAAAAATGTTTTTCCTTTTTCACAGCCTAACGCTAAAAAATTTTTTTACACACCTGTGGGGTCGATATGCTTACTACACCCCTGGATATATTCCTTAAGGGGTGTAGTTTCCAATTAGGTATTTTTAGGGGATGTTTATTCATTTTTAGCACCTTGGGTGTCCTGCATAAACTGAAATGGCCCATAAATAAAACGTAAATATGAAAAAATGAGACCCCAGAGTTCCAGTAGGTGCTCCTCCTATTATGGGGCTTGTGGTTGAGCAAATAATGCACTAGGAGCCACATATGGTATATCTCTGAAAACGGCAGAATCTGGGGACTCCATTATAAGTTGTATTATCCCTGATCACATTTACCGTATCTTGTGGAATAATGCATAAAAATTGAAAATTCTGCAAAAAAAAAGGTGAAATTTTGAAATTTCATTCCACTTTGCTTTAATTCTGTGAAAACATCTAATGGGTTAATAAACTTCTAAATGCGGTGTTTGAAAATTGAAAAACTTTAAGGGATGTAGTTTCTTAGATGAGGTCACTTATGGGGGTATCTAACATACAGGGTCAATCAAAGTCACGTTAGAACTGGACTAGGTCACTAAAAAATGTATATTGCAAATTTTGTTGAAATTACTATTAAATTTCTAAGCCCTAATGTGTAAAAAATATATATATATTTTAAAAAAATGTATGCCAAACTACAGCAGGAATATGGTAGCTGCTAGTTATAAACTATTGTGAGTGGAATAATATCTGTATTACACACCAGAAATTTTTGAACGTTTACAAATTGGTACTTTTTTCAAGTTTTTTATATTTTTCACAAATAAACAAAGCCTTTTTTGGACCAAAATTTGCTTACTAACTTAAAGCACAATGTGTCATGAGAAACAATCTCTGAATCACATGGATAGATAAAAGTGTCAAAAAGTTATTCTCACATAAAGTGACACATAACAGATTTAAAAAAATGGGGCTCTGTCAGAGAGGCCAAAACTGGCTCCGGCGGTAAGGGGTTAAAAATCCTGCTCATATGCCTCTTTTATACCAATACAGTAGCCCTATGTAGGAAAAAAAAGTCTTATAGCTCACATTCCTGTCCACGGTAATGGCTCCTATGGTCTAAACAGCTTTTAATGATGTACCTGGCAAAGGACACACATGGCCTTTGGATGCCCAACAGTGGCAATCAGCACAAAATAGGCTATAATGGCATCCGTTCAATAGACAAGTCATTACATTTTAATTGTATCTAAACGGATCCTATAATAGTCCAGAAAAGACAGATGGCGCTGGTAAAAGGGTTGTCTACTTTAGAATGTTTCTATTTATTCGGTATAGAACAGAAGATCCTACAATTTTATAATATACACGTATTACAGATTCTGTTCCTGTACATTTTATACCAGTGCAGTAGGCCCTGTCCATAGTAATGGCTGCCATGGAGTAACTGTATGGACCAAACAGAATCATGTGACCACAACACACATCATGTGACCCCTGGTAACCAGGTAACAGTAGTGTATGGAGGAGCAGAACTTCTCCAGTATAACCACCTCCAGCAGCATCTTATGTGACCACCACACAGGTCATGTGACCGTGGTATCACGGTAACGTAGTGTATGGAGGAGCGAAAGAACTTCTCAGTATATCCACCTCCAGCTGCATCTTGTATGTGTCATCCACACAAGGTCAAGTGACCGGTATCCAGGTAAACGAGTAATGTATGGAGGACCAGAACTTACCACCTCCAGCAGCGTCTTATGTCTGTGGTGTTCAGCATACGGGATAAATGGCGTTATATTTTAATAAACTGGACTTTTATGGACGCGGCAATACCAATTACAGTGTGTGCAGAATTATTAGGCAAGTTGTATTTGAGAGGATTCTTTTTATTATTGAACAACTATGTTCTCAATCAACCCAAAAGACTCAAATATCAAAGCTTAATATTTTTGAAAGTTTGAGTGGGGTTTTTTTAGAGTTGGCTATCTTAGGAGGATATCTGTTTGTGCAGGTAACTATTACTGTGCAGAATTATTAGGCAACTTAATAAAAACCAAATATATCCCCATCTCACTTGTTTATTTTCACCAGGTAAACCAATATAACAGACAATTTAGAAATAAAACATTTCTGACATTCAAAAACGAAACCAAATCAGTGACCAATATTGCCTCCTTTCTTAACGATGACACTCAAAAGCCTCCACCCATATATTCTGTCAGTTGCTTGATCTGTTTACGATCAACATTGCGTGCAGCAGCTACCACAGCCTCCCAGACACTGTTCAGAGAGGTGGACTGTTTTCCCTTCCCATGGATCTCACATTTTAGGAGGGACCACAGGTTCTCTATGGGGTTCAGATCAGGTGAACAAGGGGGCCATGTCATTATTTTTTCTTCTTTTAAACCTTTACTAGCCAGCAACGCTGTGGAATATTTGAAGGCATGTGATGGAGCATTGTCCTGCAAGAAAATCATGACTTTCCTGAACGATACTGACTTCTTCCTGGACCACTGCTTGAAGAAGGTGTCTACCAGAAACTGGCAGTAGGTCTGGGAGTTGATCTTCATCCTCAACCCGAAAAGGTCCCACAAGTTCATCTTTGATGATACCAGCCCATACCAGTCCCCCACCTCCACCTTGCTGGCTTCTGAGTCGGAGTGGAGCTCTCTGCCCTTTACTGATCCAGCCTCGGGCCCATCCATCTGGCCCATGAAGAGCCATTCTCATTTCATCAGTCCATAAAACCTTAGAAAAATCAGTCTTAAGAAAACGTCAAGACTGGGCCAAGAAATATCTTATGTTTCTTGTTCAAAGGTGGTCGTTTTTCAGCCTTCATTACCTTGGCCATGTCCCTGAGTATCGCACACCTTGTACTTTTTGATACTCCAGAAACGTTGCAGCTCTGAAATATGGCAAAACTGGTGGCTAATTGCATCTTGGCAGCTTCACGCTTGATTTTCCTCAATTCATGGGCAGTTATCCTGCACCTTTTTTTCCCAACACGCTTCTTGCGACCCGGTTGGCTATTTGCCATAAAACGCTTGATTGTACCCATTTTGCCAAAGGAAAGGAAGTTGCCTAATAATTAAGCACACCTTATATAGGGTGTTGATGTCATTAGACCACACCCCTCCTCATTACAGAGATGCACATCACCCAATTTACTTAATTGGTAGTTGGCTTTCAAGCCTCTACAGCTTGGAGTAGGACAACATGTATAAAAAGGATGATGTGATCAAAATACTCTTTTGCCTAATAATTCTGCACACAGTGTATGTGTAACTTTTTTAATTTACACATTTTTATTTTTTCCCACTAAGGGGCACAGAGTGTTAGAATCACATGCATGGCGGTGATGGAAGCCTTCATAAGGCCTCCAGATGCCATGTTAACGATCGGCACTCTACCACCTTGCTGCAGGGTTGCCAATTGGAGTGAGGGTCGCCAAGTGGAGTGAGAATCCGTGCGCGGAATGTTTCTCATACACTTAGACACCGCATTATCTAATGGGTTAAACAGCAGGGAACAGAGCCGGCTCAGTTTCCTGCTGTTATTGGCAGTTTACCAGCTGTCACAAGCCTGCTGTTTAGAGCAATTACTGAGTAATTTTGCTGCACAGAACCGTACCAGCACAAGGACGAATGGGTACGTCCTGTGTCGGATTTAATAATTCCGCCATTATTCCTATTCAGTTACCCCATAGATGTCATGTTACCTTACTGCTAACTGACTGCCCTGAAGTCACATGATGTGTCTGGTTGTAACATGGCTGCTCAGTCCATAGGAGCCATTATTATGGACAGTAATGCGGGCCGCACCATTCTTTTTTTCTAGATAGGTACCTACTGTACTGGTATTAAATAGAGCAGAATTTTTTATTCATCATCGTAAAACAGAGGTGAAAAATGTAGCAAAAGAATGGCGAGGTTACACGAAACACAGCAGAATTATTTTACTTTTTATCTCTGTCTCCACAAAGCTCCCCATATCCAGTTTTTCTACTTGAACCACTAAAATCACCATTCCCATCTTTACTTACCAGCTGAGGGATCAGAGTTGCAAATTACCAAATGATCAATTATCCTAGATGTGAAATCAAATGCTGTTTGTTGGCTGCCATGGACTACAGAGATGCTGTGCCTATCTCCATAACTTGCCATTGGCATGCCCCCTTGGAACACAATATATGGTGACCTGAAAAAATCATGAAGCCGGTAAATTCCATAAGCAAGGCCAGGACAGAGCCATTCATTTCAGATCAATAATCCTTTATGTCTTACCCTCTGCGTGAATACAGCCAGGTTATTTTACCGATTGCTTTACAGCGAAAAGGACCTATGAAGGGAATCAGGAATTAGTGCCATCAGTTACAAAGGTTGTTCGCTTCCATCTTATATCTTACTAAACTGATTTACCATATGGCACTTTATTCTCCACGGGAGACTGCTGTATACGTTCACCACTGGCTTCCCACTGACTGTAACTACCATCACTGTGACAACTTATAATCTGCTGTGCATCCCGGCACCAGAAAATATTTTCCACTTGCTAAGAGAAAAGTAAATGATTTAAGATGTGTTAAGGCAACAGAATGAAAGCAGTCCTAGGAAAATACAATGGCAACAATTAGTGTTGACCTGCCAGCAGATACCTGGGTGCCAAGGAAGTGTTGCACACAGCGGCCAGTAGGTACGTCCCACACGATCATAAGTCCACGACTGTAGCCAATTAGGATTTGGTCTGGGTTCCTTGGATGTTCCTGCAAAGCTTCCACCGACTCAAATGGGCGTCTGTTAACATACTCATCTGGAAGACTGTGGGTCAATGAGAAAAGGCATGAGAAGTATACTATTCTCTAAAGGTGCTTTCACACGGTGCGTTTTTGGTGCGTTTTTTGGATGCGTTTTTTGTGCAGGAAGGCACAGCAATTAATGATATACATTGTTGCACAAAGAAAGCATCCAAAAAACCGCACCAAAAACGCACCGTGTGAAAGCACCCTAAGAAACCAGCAATTAACATTGCACAACACTGCTTACCCATGTAAGGCCGTTTCATGCCCAACTGTTTTCTCCTCTAATAGTTGCAAGGATGGAAGTGCGAGGGTGAAAACACTGCCCCCTTCTGTGCCCACATACAGCTTCTCTCCAGAGGAGTGTGCAAGGAGCACCTTAATTTGAGTTACGCTAGGAGGTGCCCTGTTCACGGGAATAATAATATTTAGAAAAAAATTGGGTTTTATACCAAAAAATGAATTCTTTACATACTTGAATGACAAAGAATGCTACAAATCACAGTACGGATTACAACCTTTAGAAATGAGAGAATCCCCAGCAAGTAATGGGTGACGGGGCCTAACTCTTAGGCCTTGTCCAGAACATGGCCGCTCTCTTGGCAAGTTTTTTCCAATGGGAAGGTGGTCATGTAGCAAATCAAAGAAGAGAATGGTCTCAGAAATCAATTGCCACAATCAGATCTGCAATATCTCGTGGTTCAAAAGTTTTCAACTCAGAAAGTTAGAACAACAGCTATTTGCTGTGTTCAATGTGTTGTCCCTGGTGCTGAACACAGATTTGAAGATGCCGGATCCAATCATTATGAACCCACTTGAGAACTTTTTGTGTTGAAAACTTTTGAACCCTAAGTGATATTGATCTGATTGCGGCAATCAATTTGAGACAATTCTTTTCTTTGATTTGCTATAGGACCACCTTCCCATTGGAAATACTTGCCCTTGAACCAAAATGGCGGTTTTCAAGGTGGTGGTCATGTTCCGGACATAGCCTAAAAGATGGGCTCCCTCAACCATTACTTACTGGGGTATCCAGATAGAGACGAAAGGGAAAATAACCTAATAAAAGGGTGTCCTGAGCCTTTTGACTCACCCTATAGACATGAATATGTACCCACATCTACCATAACCCCATGAAAACAACCTTTCCAACCTTCACCAAAAAAGTTCCGTCAGCCGCCCTGAATGTTTTATGGAAAAAAACAAAAACCCTTTTTTTTTGTTATTACCCTTGTCAATAGGTGTGTCCCTACTGTTCTTTTAACTGTAGCTACAAAATGTCCAAACTATAACCACATGACTATTACTTGCTAGGCTAAACTCTTCTGCCTGGACTATCACATTAAGGATTGTACAGTCTAGTTTCTGTAATTTACTGGGCTTGGTCACTTCATACTTTAGAAACAGGACAAGCTGGTTTTTAATGCCAGTCTACACTTGCCCATGACTGGCAAACAAACAAGTCAGCAGCATCGGGAAAAATAGGACAGAGCGGTCAGGCTCTAATTGCTCATAAACACTGAACAGTATTCTCATGTTATTCCTCCTGGAAAGGTTTAAATACATTGACCAATTATCTGGTGTATAAAGTGCCCTTTGACCCTCAAAAGATAGCATTGGGGAGAGAAGAATTGCACGTTTGGATTTCAACTGCCCACTGCTTTTGTTCTTGGAGAAATAAGCCACTGCCAGAGGAGTCTTCCAATGCAGAAAACAAGCAGCTATGTGCATGGGAGCATCCGCTGAATCAGCAGTCATCAGCTCTCTCAAAGGATATGGACACCTTCGCACTGAATTGCTATATAGTTCACTTCCTCATTTCTCTCTGAAAAATTAATGCAATTTTCCAAATAGTCTTCATTGAACATGTTCTACAATTTTGTAGCAGTGGAGTTTGTTGTTCTCCTAGTTGCCGGATCTCAAACACATCCATTCAAGTACTGCTCTTGTCTCTGAGGGCTCTCTGCTTTCCTTCATCTCAGATAGAGCCATGGAGGGGGAGAAATGAGGGAAAGCATCCAAAGAGGGCAGCTCACACAGGTGGTAGATAGGGAGAAAAGGACAAACAATGCATGTTTCAGGGGGAGAATCACTTAGGCTGTGTACATGTGTAGAGAGAAAGCAGAGCACCCATGTAAAAATGGACACAAATATCACAGCCATCATGCATTACCCACATGAAACATGTCTGCAGGTCTGAAAAGGAATAAAAGAATGACGACTGCATGGTGGCTCAATGTTAGGCACTTTTGTCTTGCAGCACAGGGGTCCTGGGTTCAAATCTCAAAGACCTCACCTGCCAGGAGTTTGTATGTTCTCCCCATGGTTGCATGGATTTACTCCAGGTACTCTAGTTTCCCCACAGGCCAAACTATAACAATAGGTTAATCTGGAATTTAGACTGGGAGCCTCAATGGGGACAAGGACCAATGTGTATCATGACAACTTCTGTACAGCGCTGTGGAATATAGTGGTGCTATATAAATGTATAAAATAAATAAACAATAATTGACTGAAGAACAACTTTGTGCAACCTTTTTCTATAATTTTAACTTTACGTAACCTCGAAGATAACTTCATATCTTTATTTGTTTATGTCCAAGGTGTCCATAGCCTTTAATGAGAATCTGTCATAGTTTATGCCCCTCTGGCTGAGGGCAGCACAAGCTAGTGTCAGACATGCTGTTTCCAGCGCTGTGTTCCTTATTCTCTAAGATGCTGATGTTTTCGTGTATTTAATGCTCAAATCTGCAGTTTTCAGCCAGAAAAGAGTCATTCGAAGAGTCAGTGTTTTTTTCAAACCCCGCCCATCTGAGGCTAGCCCCGCCCACCTCAACTGATAAACCTATTACTTGTGTATGGCCAGCTTTACTATTCCCCTTGTCAATAAGGTGTCTATCTACTCATTCTGACACAGTCCATTCAGTGCCAACTATGTCAGACTGTAAGGACAGACCCTAGTGGCAATGAGAATGTAACCTCTACCCCTTCATTAGAGATTCTTTCAGCAACATCCTCTATAAACTAGTAGCCGACTGGTTTAGTATTTGATCCAGTAAACCATAGTGATTATTCTTCATCTAAACCCTCACTGAAGCTTCAACTTTTAGACTTATTCAGAAATGGTCAACACATTAAGATATTCACTGTTAGGCTATGTCACACAGCAGAGGTTTCCAGTTGGATTTTCGGCATTTTTAGCATTTTGAAACCGCTGAAAATCCGACAGTAAAACATCCACATAGACTTTAATACAAAAAACGACCTGTAGTCTATTAAGGTTGTTGTTTTTTCTGCTGGTTTTTGGTCGCCGGTTGTTTTACGAACATGTTGTAAAACCCGACGGAGTCTAGCAGAAAATTTACTATTGAAATCTATGTAAACCGCCGGATGGTTTTTGTACATTTTATCGGCTGTTTTCGGTGCTTTTTTTTTGGACGGTTCTGCTGCAAACTGCCCAGGTGTTTAAACAAGGTCTATGAATTTTGCATACATTAAAAACTGCCCAAAAACCAGACCAAAAACCTCAACAAAAAACTAAAAACCACCCAAAAAAACCATCAGAAAGTCATATTCGCCTTCCCCCGTTGCACGGTTCTAGTGGTGCGTCTTTTGTTGACACACTATCACTTCCAGACGGGGACTCCACTGTGCCGGAGCTGATTGGATGCAGCGATCATGTGTCTCTTATTCTCATACTTGTGAATTGCTCCAAGTTAGAGGAATGTAACCACTGCAGCCATTCAGCGCCACAGCGGTTGCGTCCCTACACCCTATTTGTAACCAGACGCACTCCAATATCAGGCGCAGTACAGAGCGCCTGCGGCACTTTATATTGTGCCTGCGATCAGGGGGCGTGCTGGAGGCGTGTCGCACTACAACCATATGAAGCTACACATTTATAGCTTCAGTACAGCAAATCCAGGCGCATTACTACTGGAACAGGTAGAGCACTTTAAAAGTGGTTTACCTGAGCCGGAACTGTCGCTTTGTAGCTAGAAAGCTCTAAATCTATGACCCACAGTAGAACAGGTTCATTCTACACTACTAATGTGCGCAAAAAAAAATTAATTAAGCCGTGTGAACATAGCCTAACAGATGCTCTAAATTCAACGACTCTTTTTAGGCGCACTATATGGCCTCAGCAAGATTCCACTACTTCAGACCTTGGATTTTTAACCTTTCAGGTTGCAGAGCACATCTGCAGGCACAGATACATTCCCATCCCAGTATATAGCAGACATGCCAGCGTTTACAAACCAGGCTGTAACTGGAGGTAGGAGCAAGCACAAGCCTAAAGCGAAGAGAGGAACGAAGACGCCAGAGCAGGAGCTTGCCGGTGGAGAAGTGGTGCCGTGGTCATAACCAAGTGGCACAGCAAAGACTGCTACTGTAACTAATGTAAATTCGCACAAGCTCTTAACCTTCAGTCACATTTGTGACCAATTCTTTCATAGTCAGGAGGCAGGTTACAGCCCTTATTCAAATTTAGAGCATCTATGTTAGTTCTTTTCTTCTACAAGGAAAGCCAACACTAACGCTATTCAGAAGATCTCTCACTTGTGTGTGAGCTCCTAGATCTGGTTACATAATATGGAGGGTAAAAGCCCAAAAGTAAGGAAACAATTAGCATCAAGGGAGAGGAGTCAGGTGTGAACAGCAGTAGACTTATCAAGCTGAAACAGATGCGAATGTTTAAAGCAGGGGCTTCTCTACACACCCAGGTGGTCCTCGAAGGGTGAACTTTTTCTCCTCCTGCAGCTCGGACACCCCATCCTGCTGCCTCAGTGACCACAGGTGGAGGCTGTTGTCATCCAGCAGGGTGATGAGTTGGCACTAAAGTCATAGAATGAAAAACATAGGACATGTTACAAATTAAGGTCATTTTATTCCAAAAGCCTTGTGGAAAAAATACAGAAAACCCAGGATCAGGGCTGTGAAGTCGGTGGCTATTTTGCAGGAGTCGGAGTCGTCATAAAATGGACCGACTCCCAAAATATATAATAAGTTGGTCCAGTTAGTTTGATGCAGTGCAAAGAGCAAGAGGAATTGGGTCCCGCCGGTGCTACTGCTCCCATATCTTCAGCCTCATCACATGAGGAGTGTAATTGATGTCATGGAGCAGGCAAAGTGCTGCCCCCAGGGAAAAAGATTCCACTCCCAGGGCAAACAGATTTCAGCAAAATTTTTCACCTGTTTTCAAAGAAGTAGAAGAGTTTAACCATTCATCAGACCTGACTGTGGCTGAAGCAATTCCTTTATACCCTGACATTGTTAGAGATGTTGCCCCTGTGGTTATCGTTTTACCCCCAAACCAAGTTAGTGTAGAGAGGCCGTTCTTTAGCCTGGAAATAATGAGATCAGATGTGAGGTCATGTATGCAGGATCTGATGGAGGCGATACTATTTCTCAGAACAAATTCAGAGACTCCACAAATGTTCCTGCAGTGTTTTGCATAATTACAATTTTTTTTGTGTCCTAAAGTCATGTCCAATAAATATATTTTACACTGACAAGCAAAATAGTAACAATGTTCTGGCCTTTTTACTTTCAGGATCCATATCTCACCATACACTATAGCTTTGTACATGAGTCTACTGTAATTTTATATACAGCCATCTTGCCTATCTTATACAAAAAATTGACTTGCAAGTATTTAGCATCTGCTTAGTTATAGTTTTGCACCTAAAAATCAAAATGTAAATTTTTATTATTTTGTTAGTATTTGGGAAATCCCCCTTTGGCTTTCAGCTCTGCCTGAATCCATCTGGGCTCTGAATCAGATTCAAGCACATCTTGACCAAAATCTGATCCCAGATCTCTTCTACACATTCCCAATGTTGGTGCAGACTGGACTTGGATACAAATACAGCTTTTTCTTCAACTCCGCCCAGAAGTGTTCAAAAGATCAAAACATTGTTACCCTTTTGCTTGTCAGTGTCTGTTCTACCTAAATAGCTTGATTATTGTATCATAAGGTGATAAACAGCCGGATGTTACCATTTTACTACAGTAAAGTTGTTACTTAAACAGACGGCATGTATGAGGGAGTCAGGAGTCGGAGGTTTGGGAAATGGCTTGCCGACTCCACAGCCCTGCCCAGGATCCAGTGGAAATGCCTCGAGGTAAATGGAGGCCACCATACAAAAAGGAAGCTTTCTGCAAGCAACCATTTTATTGCCCCCTAAGGGAGCTGTACGGGATTAGAAAAGAATTGACTGCTTTTCTCCAGAACCAATGCCTCGTCTAACCCTGGGTTGTGTCTGGCATTGCAGATCAGCTCTAATGAAGTAAATGGGGCCAAGCTGCAACACAACAGACAAGGGTGGCGCTGTTTCTCTGGACGAAGCAAGTCCTGCTTTTTAGTTTTTGTTCATCGTGTCCAACTTCTTTATACTATGATAAGAACAATACTATTGGGAGAACAGACTAGGCTGAAAGGGGTGTTATCGTATGAGCTGCTCGTGCTGTTCAGATAATTTTCTCAGATTGAGTTTGAAATCAGGGGCGTTGTCTCTCCTGTCAGCAGGCGTGTCTCTCCTCCAGGAGGGGAGGCATTGTCTCCCTCACTGAAGAACTGTGACCATCATTTTGTTTAAAGAGAGGGTGATGCAGAAGGTTGTCTGGATTATAAACAGCTCGTTAGCCTCTGCTGCGTATTCCTGCAGCCTTGAGGCTCCAAACTCCAGCAAGCACCTGTCTATGGTCTTAGTATACACCCTACTGAAAAGGCCAGCAGCTGTTACTTCTAGTGGGTTTTTCATCCAAATTGTAACTGACTAACAGGCAGGAAGATCTTTACTCAACTACAAATGTCAGCTTCAAGTAAAGATCTCTGCTTCCTGTCAGTGACATGTGAGTGGAAAACAATGGGGAGAGAGGCAAATCAGCTTTGAGAGAACGGCCCTGCTAGCTTGTATACTAACTTGGGCTGTCGAGTGCAGAGGTAGAGCACGTGAGCAATGATAGTGTTGTTTTTAAACGGACTAGGGTTTGGAGTTCTAGTCCAACGCCAGGGTATATCCCCCCCCCCCTAAATTCTACACTTAAGTTGAGAGATCTAATGTATATATGGTCTCAATCTCATATAATGATATATATACACACTTACATAGCTCCCATATTCAGTCTCATCCCCCAGAGTATATGCATTGTATCACATACTGTTGGACGTGCCTTGGTGTGACTGCAAGGAGTAGGACACATATAAAGAGGATCTTTGTGTGTGCTTATCTGATAAAATTATAGATGTTCTACACGTTCTTTTTTTTTATTCTTTAAATTTTGTACACATTTTGTAAAGTATAAAAATATAACAACCTGATGGGGATTGAACGCCTCAACCTCTGTTTGCAGGCTAAAATAACCTAAGCACTGTTACTATACAGAAGCAGCTTATGTAGACACAGTGTTGAAATCCTTATGTTTATACACTACAGGTGGATGGCATCATAAGGAGCGGGGCTTTGTATTCGATAATGAGGAACAGAACGCACTTCTTTTCATAGTAGAGCTTAAGGACATGGATCTGTGAGGAGGTGAAACAACAACCTCTTGGCAAAAGCCCTTAAACAGCCAGTAATTGCCCAATGAACATTGGCCCTAAAGCTGGGAGATGTACATAGAGGGTGCAGCAGATCTTCTGGTTTCACTATCGATTTCTAACAGCTCAGAGGGGAGTAACACAGGGAGTGGCAGGCAGCCAATCACAGCGCAAGGGGGCGTGGGGGCCGGGGCGTTTCCTGTTACGGGCGTTCCCAAACAGCGCTGACAAATGTCAGCCAGCCAATCACAGTGCAGGGGGCGTGTCTAGGGTAGCCGAGAATCGACCAAAGGGGCGTTCTGACCAGAACCAGAGAAATAGAGACAGATTTACAGAGCTGCTCATTCTGCTAAACCACAGTGACAGGGGAATGCAACCAAATTACATAAAAAGTGCTTATTTTTACTGTCCCCATAATCTGAGACATGATCTTTGTAACGATAAAACCCCTTTAATGTACCCACTCAAAACATCCTAACATACATTCTAGTGTGAAATCCTGATGAATTGTCCATGAATTGTCATCCAAAATGTTTTTCAGGTGACAACAATCAATGGTTTTAGTCACCCAATGTAGACTGTCATGATCTGGACATGTAAGCCATGTTCAAAATTTGTCACTTGTATCTTAGGTCTATGGCTCCCTGTAGGCTGTAATGAAACCCCCAAAGTTGCCTTGACTTGCACGGACAGTAAAGTTAATATACCCCCTGCTGCTAAGAAGCCAGACAGATGTCTCGGCTCGCACTCGCTCTATTGCGCGTGCATAGCTGTATGTTGTGTCCTGTGAACGTCTTCTGTTACATGTAATGTTACATTTAATTTTGGCAAAAATGAAAAATCTCTCACCTGGTTTGGAACAAAGCTGATCTTTATGACTGCATTATTCTGTTCATGAAGGTTCATGAACTCCACTCCAGGACTGCCGTAACTGATGAGCACAGGCTAAGAAAAAATAGCTTTAACGTGACAGATAATCTACATTATGCATATATGTAAATACCTGGACATGAGAAATAGCAAAGGTCAAAGGATACATTTTGATGGCTCCAGAGCGGGTTCCAATTGCCATGACCCGTAGAGAGTCACTAAATCCCAGGGCACTAGGTTGGTGAGGAAATCCATGTTCAACAGTCTGCAAAAAAGAAGGGTAGGTACTGTTATGGGGTGGAGATTAAATGTCAGGCAAGTGGTTAAAGGGCGCGCTTCACTCCAGCCAGCAAGACCTACTGTATGGACAGGGGCTGTACTAGCAGGAAAATGTATAAGAAACGCTGGGTGCAACACCGGTAACACAAACTCTCCAAGACAACCCATGTGATTGCTCTTCATAAAACCAGTACTAAACCAGAAGGGAACTATTGTTACTCGATCAGGGGCATCTATTGTACTGGGAATCTATTCCCATCCTAGTTCATCATCTCTGCAAAAGTCAACATTTGTGCAGCACAATATCCAATATAAGGTCTTCTGGGAAATGGAGCTAGCGGTATCCACTAAGTTCTGCTTCTCCACCGACTCCATGGCGTTTAGAATTTATATGTAATCCCCCTGTTTATTAGCTATTGGCGTCATTGGTTTCACAAATCCTCTTTAAAGGGAACCTGTCAGGTAGTATATACCCCCCTTCCATAAGAGCAGATTGGGACAGAGGGAGTGAAGACGAGCTCTGCGAGACATATAGGATTTGGAGCGAGCAGGGCTGTGGAGTTGGAGTTGTGGAGTCAGTGGCTATTTTGCAGTAGTCGAAGTTGTCATAAAATGTACCGAATCAGACTCCAAATATTTAAAATGTCGTCAGTTAATTCGATGCAGTGCAAAGAGCAAGAGGAATTAGGTCCGGCCAGTGCTACTGCTCCCATATCTTCAGCCTCATCACATGAGGAGTGTAATTGATGACATTATATTTACTATTTTGCCATAGGCAAACTTAAACTATCAGTTCTCTATCTGTAAAACACTAAAACGTAACTTTTATTATGTTACACTCTTGACATCTATTGGCTCACTATTTAAAAACCCGGATTTCTAACCTCCATCATTTAACCTTTTGCTTCTGAAAGAGGGAATAACTCCTTTCTATTATCAGTCTGGTGGTGCAGCACCACTGTTAACAGGACGAGTCCTTATATCATATAGCAAAGTATAATAGCTACCGGTAGCGGATCCCAAGCCTACTACTTGGGACAGTCGTCCCCTAATCTCATGGACACAGAAACAAACAAGGCACCATTGTGAACGGTCCTGCAGCAGGAGTCACTTGTAGACGAGGTGAGAGGGAAATCACAACTTTAAAACGTTCTCATATCTGACCTCGCCGACATGTTTCGCCAGCTAACCTGGCATTCTTCAGGGGTTTTAGAGGTCTGATCACATGTGGTCTAAGCTCCTTCCTATTTATATCATGTTAGGTACCACCCCTATTCAGGTGTTCTCCAATTAGCCATCGGAGAATCCACATAAACCCACTCCCCTTCCGCTCTCCATGCACGCACACTCATACATATAGTGCTGCTAAAGCTGCCCCCAATGCTCCCCCACATGAACAGCAATCCGCAGGCAAATTCGCTATCTCCATAACAGGGCTTGCGCCCCATTCCACCTACTACCATATGACGTTGCCAAGCACTGCACCAGCAGGAAACCTCGAGCCCCGACTGTATGATGGGCTTCCGTCTCATTTTCTCATATTATTGCAAACTGCGTGCCTCACTACAACGGACTAAGAGAATCGAGGTGTTACATTCCGCAAGGCACACTACCAGCTTTATCAGCTACATACAGCCCCCTCTCTTCAACATCTAATATGCACATTCATTGGGAACTAGATTTTCACTGTTACAGTACACCACTGTCATATCTTCCCATAAAGACTTCTCCTATATATCTAATATATACATATCCATTTTTAATAAAGCTGTAAGCCCATTAAGTACATGTTTTATTGTGTTGTATTCTATGGTCTCAGACGGTTTCAATAAAAACCACTTCTCTTATATATGTAATATTCATATTCATTTTAATAAAGCTGCGGGCTCTATGGATAATCCGCCCTCCCTCCTGTAGTTTGGGCCTCACAACTTCCCCATTGAAGATGTCTCTTCCCGTCTCAACGGATAGCCACACTAATCATTACGTCACTCAATGGAAGCATGCAAAAATATGGGAGGCATGCAAAAATATTTGTGTCTTCAAACGCTTATTGCAATCTCAGTGCATCACAATCAGCATTAGATCAACGCAGCGAGCAGAAACAATAAATCTTAACATAGATGAATCTATACACATGAATAGGTAGTTATCCACTCCCAGGTGCGTCTCCCCACAACAACGCGGGAGTGCAAATTACCATACAATTCAGCTGCAACAAAACTCCTCCAGACAAAAGCAACATACATTACAATCCCGATTTGTTAAATTAGAACCGTGGCCTATGTTACAAATTCATCCTAAGATTTTTTTCTCTTCTATAAGTGACTACTAGGGTATTTAGAAATCACCTCAGAGGAATACTGATCTGCCTTCAGAATGTGGCAATGTCTTCTAAGTATAGCTCTCATTTCATAAGCTCTATCATCAAAGGTACCTATTAAATCGAATTAAATCAGTATGTTCTTTCTTTCTTTTTACGGAATAAATAAATGTCCTTTGTCAATGGTCATTTTTTGACGAAACATGACTATTGTGATTAAGTACGGTCAGCTGGGACTATAGACACGGGTTGAATACATGACTATGGATAAGCATCAGAGTTCACATATGTTTTTTCATCTTCCCATCTCCCTTTAAATATTAAAATGAATATGAATATTACATAATACAGAGGTGATTTATGGAATAACGTCTGAAGCCAATAGTATACAACACATAAAACATGTATTAATGGGGCTGCAGCTTTATTAAATTCGAATATGTATATTAGATATTATAGGTGAAAAAGTGCTTTATAGAGATAATATTGACAGTGGTGATATGTACATGAAATCTATATTCCAATGAATATGCATATTAGATGTGGAAGAGAGGTGGGCTTATCGGAGCTGATAAAGCTGGGTAGTGTGCTGTGGAATGTAACACTTTCTGCTTAGTACGTTGTAGGTGAGGCACGCAGTAGCAATAATATGAGAGAAATGCGCCGGAAGCCATCACAGTCAGGGGCTGAGGTGTCTGCTGGTGCAAGTGCGTTGGCACGGGCAGTATGGTAAGAATTGGGGCGCAAGCCCGTTATGGAGATCGCGAATTTGCCTGAGGAGTGCTGTTCACTGGGAGCATTCGGTGCAGCCTTTAGCAGCACATATTATGAGTGTGCGTGCTAGGAAGAGCGGAAGGGGGGAGTGGGCTGCTTTATGTGGATTTCTCTGATGGTCTAATTGGTGAGGCACCTGAATAAGGGGGTGTGTACTAATATTGATATAAAGGAGTGATCTTAACCACCACATGTGATCGGAATCTAATCCCTGATTGCAAGGCCTGCTTAAGCTGGCGAAACATGTCGGGCAGAAGTCAGATATGACGTTTTAAAATTTTGATTTCTCACCGCCTGTCTACAAGTGTCACCGCTGCAGGGGTTGTCACAAGGGGCCTTATTTGTTCTGTGTCCATGAGATTAGGGGTAAGGGACTGCCAAGTAGTAGGCTTGGGATTCCCTTACTGCGAGCTAGTACTTTGCTAATAGATTTAAGGGCTCTCCTGTTAAATAGGGTGGTGCCTCCACCAGACTTGATAATATGAAAGGGAGTTATTTCCTCTTTCAGAAAACCAAATAAGGGTTAAATGATGAGGTTAGAAATCGTTTTAAATAGTGTGTATAGTGGTTAAGAGGTTATAACATAATTAAATGTTCGTTTAAAATGTTTACAGATTAGAGAAACTGATAGAGTTTAAGTTTGCCTTGGCAAAATAGTAAATATAGTGATCAAAAGTCACTCTCTGTTCTCTTGCGAGATTCCCAATTTTTTGGAGATTATGTGACATAATTGATGACATGGAGCAGGCAAAGCGCTGCCCCCAGGGGTAAAGATTTGGCTCCCAGGGCAACAGATTTCAGCAAAATTTTTTCACCTGCTTTCAACGAAGTAGAAGAAGAGTTCAACCATTCATCAAAACTGACTGTGGCTGAGGCAATTCCTTTATATCCCGAATTGTTAGAAATTGTTGCCCCCGTGGTCCCGCTTTGCCCCCAACCAAGTTGATGTAGAGAGGGACGTTCTCTTAGCTGGAAATGAGATCAGATGTGCGGTCATGTATGCAGATCTGATGGAGGCATACTATTTCTCAGAACAGATTCAGAGATCCACAAATGTTCCTGCAGTGTTTTGCATATTTACCAATTTTTTTGTGTTTCTAAAGTCATATCCAATTAAATATATTTTACCACTGACAAGCAAAATGGTTTACATGTTTTGAACTTTGTGACTTTCAGGCTCCATATCTCACCCATCCACTAAGTTTGTAAATGACGGGCTACTGTAATTTTATATACAGTAATTTAACCTATCTTATACATAAAATTTGACTTGCAAATAATTAGCATCTGCTTAGGTCTGCAGATTATTTCCTGTAGTGGCATTGTTACTGTTTTGCTCCTAAAAATGTTAATTTTTATTATTTTGTTTGTAATTTGGGAAATCCACCTTTGGTTTCTGCTCTGCTGAATCCTTTGGGCTTTGGATCAGATTCCAGGTATATCATGACCAAAATCTGATCCCAGCAGGTCTCTTCTACACTTCCCAATGTTGGTTGCAGCACTCTGGACTTGGATACATATACAGCTTTTCTCTTGAACTCTACCCACAAGTGTTCAAAATATCAAAACACTGTTACTCTTGCTTGTCTGTTCTACCTAAATAGCTTGATTATTGTATCATAAGGTGATAAACAAGACTGCAGAGTGAAAAGCAGAGAAAGTTCTGCTTACCCCACCCACATACAGTGATTGACAGCTTTCCTTATATCAGTGTGTGTACAGAGCAAGCTGTATGTGGGCAAGGTAAGAAGGACTTTCAGTTCCACTTTTTACTCTGAAAAAGTGAGCATCAAAATCATATAACCCTATATATCACAGAGCTCGCTTTCTCTCCCTATATCCACATAACCCTTATATCAAGAGTAAGTTTTCTCCCTCTATCAATAACCCTATATATCACTGAGGCTCCAGCCAGTTCACAAACGATTCCTCCATCCAACCTCTCTGAGCTCCAGCTGTTCACAAACGCTCTCCATCATTCCTCACTGAGCTCCAGCTGTTTCCACAAACGCTCTCCATCCAACCTCACTGAGCTCAGCTTTCATCAAACGATTCCAATCCAACCTCACTGCAGCTCCAGCTGTTCCACAAACGCTTCCATCCATCCTCACTGAGCTCCAGCTGTCTCACAAACGCTCTCCATCCAACCTCCAATGAGCTCCAGCTGTTCACAAAAGCTCTCATCAAACCTCACTGAGCACCGCTGTCACAAACGCTCTCATCCAACCTCACCTGAGCTCCAGCTGTTCAACAACGCTCTCCATCCAACCTCACTGAGCTCCAGCTGTTTTCCATAAGAAGAATGGGCACGGAATTTCAGTCTCCTCGATGTGCAAAACTGATAGAGGACATACCCCAAGCGCTTGCAGCTGTGATCGCAGCAAAAAGTGGCGCTTACAAAGTATTAACTTAAGTGCGGCCAAATAATTTTGCACGCCCCACTTTTCAGGTTTTTTATTTTTTACAAAAGTTTAGAAATATACAATAAATTTCGTAACTCTTCACAATGTGTGTCCCACTTGTTGGATTCGTCACAAAAAAAAAAAATTTCATATATTTTGTTTGAAGCCTGAAATGTGGCAAAAGGTGGAAAAGTTAAGGGGGGGCGAAACTTCGCAAGGCCCTGTAACCTGTACATACACAACATTTTAGTTTTCTCTTCTATCATAGTAATCCTATATATTCTAGAGCTCAGTTTCTCTCACCTTTTCATAAAACCCGATATATCAACTGAGCTCAGCTTCTCTCCTATCATATAACCCTATCCCAAAACAGGGGCTCAGCTTTTCTCTTTCTATCATATAACCCTATTATCCCCGAGCTCACTCCTCTACTCTATACATTTTCCCAAACTCCAGCCTCCCCCGCCCCCCCCAACGGCCCCATTTTTTCGGGAAATATCCCACAAAATTTTGCCTGAAAATAATGAAATACTTGTGCAATGCAAGGAAAGCCAAAAACTACCTGTTGGGGGGCCTTGGGGATTTTGGTTTTTGGGGGCCCCTGCTCTTTTGAAAAATTAACCCTATATATCCAGAGCATAGATTCTCTCCTCTATATGAACCCAAATGATCAGCTTCCCCCTTTCTAAAATTAAAACCCCAATACATCACTATTTTGCACGGGTTCCCTTTTAAGGGGCGGGGCGATAATTCTTTGTTTTAACGGGCCCCGGGCACACTGAAAGGGGTTTTTAAAATTTTCCCCCTATTTTTCCCCCGGGGTCTTTCTCCAGTAGTTTACTCCTAAAACCCAAATTTTTAAATGGGTTCCAGGGAAATTTTTTAAAAATGGCTTTAAAACTCTTTGGGGGTTTAAAGATAAATTTGACCCTTTAAACCCCAAAGTACTTTACTGAAAATGGGGGAGAAGTGACTAACGGGAAAATTTGGGACATTCTTGTTCATATCCCCTAGAAAATTTTCCACGTGTTTTCCCAGAATATACATTTCTCTATAGGATCCCAAAATCTGTGGGGTGACAAATCCACAAAAACCTTGGAAAGGGTTTTGGGTTAAAGGAGAAAACTAAAACTCAATAGGGATTTAAAAGGGCCCTTTCCTTAAAAGGGAAAGTCCTATAAGCCCATAGCTGGCAGAGGAGCGTGAAAAGGGGCGTTCTGGATATTCACTCGGGTTTTTCAGCTTTTTGACTTTTAAACCCCTCCCGGGGACAGTTTTCCCTTCATTCCTGCGGCACAAAAAAACCCGGGTTTGGGTTTTCTGCTTGGGGATTAATTTTTGATGCTTCCCCCTGTAACGCTTTCATGAATCCAATTCTGAATTAGAAAACCACATTTTGCAACCATTTACCCCCAACCCGGTTTATCTAGAAAAGCAAACGAAAAAACAACTTTCTGTAATGATTTAGCCCAGGAAAGAGATCCCAAAACCAACTTCAAATCTGAAGACTCCCCAAAAACCATAGCAAGACTTTACCCCAAAAGGGTTTTTTTCCCAATTTTTTTTGGGAAACCTCAGTACATCCAGGGCAAACTTTACAAAATTTAAACTTCTAAAAACCCCCTCAAAACCGTCTGCAGCCCCCCTCATTGTCCTAAACAGTCGCGTTTGGCCATCTAAAAAACAGTTACTAGCATAGTACATAAAACCAAAGAAATTTGGGGCCCATAAATGTTTGGAGACCGACAGCGAAAACCACAGTTCGGGGGTGGGGAAAAGGGCGGGTTTATATAAAAATTTTTTTTTAATCATCATCTTGAAAAACTCCTCAAGGAGAGGGCCAAAAGGACATTTTGGGCAGGACAGTGAAAACACATTGTAAAAACGAAGTTTCATTTAAATAAAAATAATTTTTGATCCCTTGCTGATTGGGGTAAGTTTGCCCATTACATGAACACCCAAAAATTTAAAGGGGGGTTAAATTTTTAAACATTCAAGTTTAAGAAAAATCCAAAAAAAAAACCCGAAAATCACTTTTTAAAAATTTAAATTAAATTTTTTGCTTTTTGGGCCAGGGGAAATAATATTTGATCCCCCCGGGCAAACAAAACTTAATTTTTGGGTGGAAAAACCCTTGTTAGCAAGCACAGCACCCAGATGTTTTTTGTATTGATAAAGAGGTTTGCACACTCAAAGGAATTTTGGTCCATTTTCTCTTTGCAGATCACCCCTAAATCTTTAAAGATTTTGAGGCTGTCGTTGGCAACACAGGCTTAAAACTCCCCAAAAGTTTTTTTTGGGGAAAAAAATCGGGAGACGGGGTTTAAGGCCACTCCATGACCTTAGCGTCCCTTTTTTTTGACCACCCCTTTTTTTTGTTTTTGGCTGTGTTTTTTTGGGGTCATTGTTTTGTTTGGAAAGGGACCCAGCCACGACCCATGTTTAATGTCCTCCCCGGGAGGGAAGGGGGCCCTGTCACCAGTTTTTAAAGGGTACAGGGCCCCATCCTTTCCCCCAAACTGATGCGGTGAAGTGTCCGGGTCCCCTTAGCGAGAAACCCCCCCAAAACATAATTTTCCCCCACCCCATGCTTACAGGGGGGGACTTTTTTTTTTGGCCCATAGGAAACATTTCTCTTCCCCCAAAACCCCAATGGGCTTTTTTGATTTAACCCAAAAGACCAATTTTGTCTCACCCTCCCACAGCACCTTCCCCCAATCACTCACAGAAAAAACCAGGTGTTTAAATTGGCAAACCAAGGGCCCCCCCGCACTTTGGCCCCCTTGACCCGGGGCCCCCTTGCGGGCACTCAAAATTTTTAAAAACCTTTTAGGGTGAAAAATTTTTTTACCAAGGGGTTTTTTTGGGTGACTTTTTGGTCCCACTGCCTTGACCCCCTTTAAATAAGTTCCCCCCCTGTATTTTTAAAGGCTGACTCTCACCTTCCTCTGAAAAGGGAAAACCCCCACAAAGGCAAAATTTTGCATTGTGCCCCAGACCGATGTCCTTTGACAGTCTTTTTGTATTTTTTTCCATTTTCTTACTATTGGCCCCAACAGTTGTCCCCTTTTCCAAACCCCCCGTCTTTTTTAATTTTTTTTGTACCCTTTCCCAAAGGCCTTTGGTGCGGGTCATGATCTTGTCCCTTCATCCTTTAGATTAGACTAAATTTTGGTGGGGGATCAAATACTTATTTCTCTAAAGCAAAATGCAAAAACATTTATAAAAATTTAAAGGGTAAAATTTTCGGTTTTTATTTGGTTTTTTTAATCCCCAAAATTTTAAAAAATTTAACCTCCCCTTTTTTGGCAGTGGCAAACTTAAAAAATTTCAGAAAGAATCAAAAAATTTTTATTTCCTTCACTAAATTCCCGCACGGGGCATGCATGAAATTTTCAATGGGGAATACAATCGACTGCCCTAGGCAAAAATTTCTGCCATTTTCTTAAGTTTTTGATATCCCAAAAACTTTGCACCCTTAAAGGAAATTTGAGTAAAGTCATTTCGCTGAATGACAAAACGCTAAATTTTACAGGGCAGTCTGGGAACGTTCTACAAGCTTTTCTTGACACTTTTTTAATGGCTTTTGGGGGCCCCGAAACACCCCCCAAAAAAATTCCAAAGTAACATACCCTTTACTGCTTTGCTGAAATGGATGCCCATGGCCTTTTTGACAGCAAATTTTTTTCCCCCAAAATTGTTTTTAATCTCTTTTTTTTCCCAGGCCCGTGTGTGGCATTCATTTTAAACGGATAAAAACCCATCTGTACCAAAGGGGGGCCCTTTGCACAACCCAACATGCAAAACCCAGGGGAAAAGGGTTCACATGCTTGGCACCTCCCTTCATTTCAATGGGTTTTCCCCGTAAAAGCCAAGCACACTGCTTTACAGTATTTAAAAGCCCCAAATAAAGATTAACCGAAGTCCCTTCACATGCACAGCCTCCTCTCCATTGGGTTACAAATTTCAGGGGGCCTGTTCTTGGGAAAGGTGAGGAGCCTAAAATGAGAAAATGCACCCATCAATATCTATGAAAATCCCCATAAATGTCCATAAGTGCAGGCCCCCCCTCGGGGATCTTACTATTCACAAAAAAATGCCTGAAATCCCCTTTCTTTTTCAAAAAGGGGGTTCCCTTAGCACAGCCGGGCCGTTTGCATTCAGCTGTACTCAATCCCACAAAAATTTAAACAAGGGGACCACACAACCGGGGCCTTTTCGGAGATACGCGGTGTGGCCCCCTTAGAAAGGACCTGCACTTACCGACATGGGTTGGCAAAACCCCCATTCATTTTGTAATGGCAAACCCCTTTTGGGAACTGAAATTTTTAACTGAACTTAACCCCTCTCCCCCTTTCCCCCAAACTTCAACATCCAAATTTTATCCCCCCAAAACCCTTTTAAACCCCTGCAAACTAAAAAGCATCCTGTCAAAATTCCCAGGTTTGTCCTTTTCCCAACTTTTTACTTCAGTTTGGTCATTTCCCAGCTTTAAGAACAGGACAAAAACCGGGTTTTTAAAATGCCATCCAAATTTGCCCCTGACGGGAAAACAAACAACCCATTTGAACCCCAAAGCCGGAGCCACCGCAGCAGGGAGGGATGGCTAAAGGCTTTTTAAACCTACAAAAAACTTCCCGGGTAGATCGTTCTAAAAAAACAAGATCAGATCAGAAAAAACCCCCCCGATACTTGGAAAGGAATTGTTCCTGGGGCTAAAGGACGGGTGTTGAAAACCCACTGGCCAAGGGTTTGGGGCCATTTATCAGGGAAGGGTGGAAATTCCCCACGTAGCAAATGTGGCAATTATTTGGTGGATAAAATAAATCTTTCACTTTGCTATAAAAAATTGCCCCATTTTCTCAGAAATTTAACCCCTGATTTCTCAGGGACCCAAGCACGTGAAGAAATCAGTGAAACCGTCTAAAAACGGCACAGGGATAGTACAGCCCAACCCCTGCAGCCGGAAACTAGGCACTTTCCGGGAGTGGAGAGCCTCCCAAATTAGCCCCTTTTGGGGCGCTTCCCCCACGCACAGGACAAATCCCGGGCCGGTTTGCCAGCCGGAAATTTGCCTGTTTTGCGCCCGCCCCCCCCCCGCAGGGGGGGGGGGGGGGGGGGGGGGGGGGGGGGGGGGGGGGGGGGAAACCGGCTTTTCTTCCCCCATTTGAGCGGAGAACAGCCCTCCCCCCCCCCAAATTGGGAGAAGAAATTCATCCGTCGGGCCCCCGGGAAAGGAAGATTGGGGGTTTTTCCTACAAATTTTTTGGGCCCCCGGGAAAACCCGCCGTCCAACGCAAAACCTGTCAGTGGGGACAGTTTGCACATGTTCATAAAACCACAATTTGCTCTTTTTCCCCGGGTTTTTCGGGCGATCTAAAAAAAAACCCAAAACCCGGGCTGAAAAACCGGCCAAAACCCCCGTGCCGGGGGGACATCCCCTTCCCTGTCCTTGCCCTGGGGCCTCCTGGATTGGGACAAAACCCTTTATTTCCCCTAAGATACTGAAAACGAACAGAATCATGGGATTCTTAAATTTAATCCTGCAGTGCCTCCTCTTCATACATTACGGGGGGGGGAAACTGCACAGTTCACACCACCACTGTTGCAGCTGTTACCAAAAGGAAACAAATCTTTAAATCCCAACTATAGGAAAATTTAGAAAAAGGGACTTTTTAAATTTAAAGGGAAATTTTCCCCAATTTGGGCTTAAAGGGGTTGTCCACTCCCAAATATTTGCTTTCAACATGTAGGGAACACTAAAGAAGAAAGTTTTCCAAAATAATTGCTTTGTTCAAAATTTTTAATTTTTTTTTTTTAACAACAAATGATTTTATCACCTTCTGAGGGCTTTTCCCATTTTTCCCAAATTTACCCCGGGCCTTTTTTACTTCTCCCCCCCTTCGTTTTTTCTATCTGATAGCAGTGAGGGGACCCTCCCTCCCCACAGGTCCCCGCAGCACAGAACCACACAGTGGGGGAGCTTGTTGGGTTTTCTGATCTTTTAGATAATGTGTAATTTTCTACTGTTTAATTGAAATCAAAGCTTCCCTTTTCCCCTGAAAAGCATGAAAATGTAACAATTAGCAGAAGTCGAATAAAACGAGCTCATAAAACTAATTCAAGGGCAGCTTGACCCGGAAGTGACAGTGCAACCGCGCAAATTTTTATTCATGCAACCCATGAAACTTGAGATGAAAAACAGCCCCTTTAATATTTTTTTTTCCCGATTCCTTCAGACTAAACCCTTGCCCAGGGGTATAAGGCCTTTTTTTGCAACTTTTAAACCCCAGGGTTTAAGTTTAGGGGCACTCAAAACGACCCAAATTTTTAAAAATGTTTAAAAAATTTAAAACAAAAAGGAGAGGGAAAAAAAAAGTTTTACTTCTTTGCCCTGGCTTAAAAAAACCGAATCTGTTTACAGGGGTCCCGCCTAAGCAGCTCAGCTTCCCGAAGGCCCCGGGAAGGGGGGGGGTCAACATCGCTCCCGAAATCCCTCCGCACACATAGACAACAAGGAAAATTAAAAGGGGTTTCCCCCCCTGGGTGTTTTTCACCGAACTTGCTCTTTCATCCTGCTACAGGGTCCCACTTCCAAGCAGGGGAATGGCTTTTTAAATTTTCATTGACGACAATTTTAAGTTGCTAAAATTCTATTCCTAGCTGTTCCTGTTGAGGGAAAATGGATGAAGGGGTGGGGGTTTTAAAAAAAAATTTTCTTTCCAACAGGGGAAAACTGGGGAGAAGACTAAACAGAGAAAATTTAAGGGGAAAAAGCTCAAATTTTAGGGAGCAGGGAGCAAAAGTTTATAAAAAAAAAAAATATTAAACAAATCTAGGGAAAAAAAAAATTCAGCATATTTCTATTTAAAATCTTACAAGTTAGAGAGAAAAAAAAAAAGTACATGCTGCTAAAACAACCGCATGATTTCCTTTTGTTCACCCCTGTTATCCCGCAGATTAAATGTGTCACTCACAGCTATGTGCCTGCAGTCCCGACAATTGGGACAAGGGTACTAACCCCCCCAGGTTTTCCCAATTTTTTTTGAGTACCTTTTAAAGTTTCAAGGGGCTCCCTTACATTAAATTTTCCCAGACAAAAATTTTGGTCATCTCCAAAAATTTTAAGCAAATGGGCCAAAAATCCCAAAAAAAAATAAAACTTTATAAATTATCCTTATTAAAAGGGAAAAAGTTTTCCTTTTTTCTTTCCCTATCCCCTTTTTTCCCCCTATCCTCATTGGTTTTTTCTGAACACTCACTCACAAAAACTAAAGGGAATCCCAATTTCCTGCTTCAAAAGTCAACGTTAAAAGCTGCCCACAAAACTTTTCAAGGAAAAAAGGGGGAAAAATGAAAATAAAGACCTTACCCTAGCAACATGGGGGAACCCTTTAAAAAGCCTAAGGATCATTTCGCTGTGGTCCCCGAACGAGGGGAGATTTCACACTCCCCAAAATCAAATATCCCTTTGGGGGGGAATTAAAATTTGGGGATTAACCTTTCCATCCATTCAGCACAAAAAATTCAGTCCATGAAACCCAACACAAGGGAAATTGGAAAACCTTGTTGTCAATTTTTCCCCGTATATTTCTGTAAAAAAAAGGGAAAAAAGGCACAGTGCAGAGTTTAAAAAAATTTTCAAAAATTGTAATTTTGGGGAAATAAAAAATATTTAAAAGGGGGGTTTTCCACAATCTCATTTTATTTCCCCCTGCATCCACTCGCAGCTGTGTGGCTCAGAAAAAGGGCCCTTGGGGAAAGTGTTTTTGGGGGGGGGGGGGGGGGGGAAAATTTCAGTCCCTGAAACCCCGGATTACAACACCAGGCCTTTTTTTCTCTTTAGTCAAAAAAAGGCTTTAAATTTTAGAATTGTAAGTAGCTACAAGCTAAAAAAATTTTTTCTTTTACCCGACAAGGCCCAAGGGTTTAAATCCCTGCAGGGAAACCCAAAAATGTGGGGTTTTTTTTTTCCCCTCCTTTTTCAATGCAAAAAATCTCATTAGATTTTTTTTTTTGCATTTGGGACTGTTTACTTATTACTAAACAAGTTTCCCAAAAGGGGGGAAAAAAGAAAAGACAGCACCTGGGGGTTGAACACTCAGAAACTGCCCGAAGGAAGTTCATTTTTTTAGGGAAGTGCAACCAGGACTTGAAAGCTCTCTTCCCTTTGGGCCGTTTTTCCCCGGAGATGAGGGTGTAAACAATTTGGAAACACAAAAATTTCAGCTAAAACAAAAACGGGGCAAAATTTTTAATAATTAAAGAAGTGAAAAGTTATTATTTAATTTCAAAATTCCCCGAAATTTTAAATTCGTGGCCAAAAAACCCCCTTTTAAATAAAACAACACGTCCCCCGTGGCAGCCAATCCTCCCTTACAAATAGGGTGCTTTTTTTAATGAGATTCTCAGCTGTAAAAACCACCACTTCAAAGTTGGGAAACCAGAAATTCCTTTTTTCCCCTTTAAATTCAAGCACAGAAAGGGCACAAAAAAAATAAAAGAATATAATGTAGGGAAAAAAGGGATAACAGAGAGAAACGCCCCCCTCCCACCACCCAAACATCTATTCAGGGGGAAAATAGTCTACCAAAACCCCAAAGAATTTCCTTTTAAACTGAAACAGGTTTTCTTTTCCCTCTCTCCGCACAGGTTCCTTTACCAACCTCAGGGAAACGGGTTTTTCATTTCTGGGAAACTCCCGAACTCAGCGAACAAACCCGAAAAAACCAATGGGAAAAAAAAATGTAAGTTATTTTCCCTCTAAGAAACTGCAGGGTCAAAGCGGACTAAACAGGAACAATACATTTAATACAGATAACCTAATACAACCTGGTAAAACCATCAAACAATCAAACAGCAGCCCCTAAATCTGGGGGCACGGGCCCCGGGGAAACACATCAGAGCAAACCCTTAAAAAACCCCTCACACACATTGCACACTTTTAAAAGCTTTTTCCAGCAAAACAAATCATTGGCAAAAAACTTTTCCCGTAAATTTTTAGCATAAACATAAAGGTTGTTCCTGAAAACATTAAACATTAACCTCAGACAGCTGCACACACTGGACCTTTACCCCAACCACCCAGAGACTGGGGAAATTTCCTGACTTCCAACCAGGGGTTTTTTCCCCACACAGGCCCTTGGGTTTTTTTCAGCTTTTTTTTACAAATTGCTATCACTTCATGACAAAAACCCGTCCTTTATGTAAACAGGAAGGCGGCCCGTTTGCCCCCCTCCATTTTTTCTAAAAGAAAACCCCTTTGCTGACAGTCTCTGTACTTTTCAGGGGCCCCCCCTTGACCGTCTCCAAAGGGGAAAAATGAAACAATGAAAGGGGGATGCCCCCCAACCCGAACCCCCACCCAAGCCTTTGATTTTGGAGGCCGGAACTGCAAACACATCAGAATATGGAGGAAAAAACCCACCCCCCCCGGGGAGTAACTAAACACAAAGGGCCCAAAAAGAGAACCAAAACCCTCAACATTTTTTTTTTTCCATATTTACAACCAAAATCAACAATAAAAGGATTTCTCTGATAATTTTTAAATTTTTCCCTTGTACATTTCTCTCCCTAAAAGGGGAAGGTTCCACCCCGGGGGTTTTTCCCGGGCCCCGGCTTTTCGTGGCCAAACCCGGTTTAATCCTCCGCCGGGCCCCCACTGGGGCTGCAGCACGGCCTGGCGGGCCCCGGGGTTTTGGGGGGCCCAAATTGCGCCGAGGGTTTTTCCCCATTCAAATTAATAACAGGGGGAAAAACCCCGCCCCCAGCCACGGCCCGCGGCCCGCCCACGGCCACAAACCCCCGCAGGGCCCCCACGCAGAGCATTTCCCCTTTAAGAATTGACTCGAAGTTTTTTCACACCGCGGGGTTTTGGGCCCAAAACCCCCGGGATGTGAAATTTTTAACGGGTTTTCCCCTAGAAACCATGTTAAAAAAATAGACGCATTTGGGGCCCTTTGGTTTTTTGGGCCCATAAAACCCGCTTTGGAACCCGGGGCCCAAAACCACATGGGGAACAAGCCCTTTCTTCCCCTTTTGGAAACTCTGTAGCACAGCAGTGAGAGGGGGGCTTGATGGGCCTCCCGGGCTAAGAAGTTTATTAGCAGCACCTATAATGGGAAAAAAACCCCCCTTTCCCCCCAGTGTAGAAAAAGATTTTAGTTTTATAAATTTGTAAAAGGCCCAAAAAAAAGACAAAATCCCTCCTTTTATTCCCGCCTGTTGGCTAAGGGGTTTTATTTCCCGAGGAAGGCAAAAAACCCCCCAAAGAGGTAGAAGCCAATTGTCCCAATTTTAAAGGGAAAAAAAACTTCCCAAATCCAATCCCGGGAAAACCCAAAAATCCCTGGATCAATGACCCCCCCTTTCCCGA